>LR141197.1:0-11934 GCA_900659605.1 Tisbe holothuriae | reverse complement strand
ACTGTGTACAACGTAGTATAGCAAGAGTTGTACCGCGGAAGTGCATTACACCATCATTATATGTGCTTGATTTGATTGTGCTACCTATGCTATTAACAACCTCATATCAACAGAGGTAGAAACTGCAATCTCAAATCACCGCTAATACGGACTTAAAGGGTATGTGTACTACTCAAGGATATTCTTCTTTTATCCAAGGAATTACTCAAACTTGCTCGATTATGACTGAAATGAAAACTGAACATTTTCGCCCATATTAACTTTATGAATGTTTCCTATTTGTTTGGCATACTTGTTTCTGGTATGTGATACAAGATGTCGTACCTAATAATGAAATAAATTGTTACTTCGTTCCTTTTATATTGAAGTCTATATCTAACCGGTAATATATTCCTATTAATTTAATTTTGTAACAAATGCTAAACTAATCTGAGAATTAGTGTTTAGGTTGTGAGTCCTCGTACCTTTGATAATGTTGAATATTCAAGATATATACCAAACTACTACCTAGAGCCTAGGTAAGTGTCCCACTTAAGATAAATACCCGCTAAAAGTATAATATTTCAGTACATGGTGAAAGAGCGCCTTTCTGTAACTTCACCTTGGCAATACTTAGCCTTGTGCAATACTAAACTTGTTCCTATCCATTCAAATAGTACATAAACTATCGTATCCAAAGTAGCCAAAGGTAGTTTCATTCGGAACCAAGCTAAATTTAACACCTTTATTCTTAACTTAAGTATTCTCTTATATCTGTGTAGTGCTATAGTGATTCGTTAAAGAACTTTTTCTTCATCATGCCCAATGCTGGTAAGCGCTAACTTCACTTTGTATCCATTTCCATCTGGTGCATCCTATTCTCAATCACCCTGAACCTGTCCCTCCCCTTCACCCCATCCTCCTCCCTGCCGGTGCACGTGTGCTGAGCCACAGAGCACTCACTCATAGCCACGCCCCTTTTCAAGCATGGCACGCCCTCTTCACGCAGATCCATCAGGGACTTGTGTCCAATGCCATTGTTGTGAACCTGAACTCTGTGTTGTTGTTGCTCTGAAGGTCGTTGTTGTTTCGGTTGTTGTTGTTGATACTCTTTCGGCTGTGGATGCAACTCCACCTTGTGCCGCCGGTGGATGACCACGTTCTCTGAAGATGACGCACTCATCCTGCTCTGCCTCTGCTTCAACTCTGGTTGTTGCTCTTCAGCAGTCCGACATCGGATTCTCTTTCTTAGCGGGGTGATCTCCGCGGCCGAGTTTGCCCGGTTTCTCCTCCCAGTAGCAGGCGGATCGCAGACTCTCAGCCAGTTCATCTCGCTCTGCCTTCTGTTGGACAAGCAGGGTGTTTCATCGCTGATAGTATCATCATCCTCGTCGTCTTCTTCATCGTCTGAGTCCGGCTCCCTAAAATATTTAATAACCCTGAGTAATTTAAGTTAAGAACATATTAACTCCTCCTTGCCTGTCATAATCGTTGTTCCCACTGCTGATAAGATCATCTGATTCATCCTCATCTCCCTCTGGAATGACCTAGATCAGTAATTGCATTGGCAGATTAGCACATATTGCCACATTTATTGCCTACCTTGAATCCGGTGTCCTGCTGCGCCACGATAAAGTACTCCTGCGGCTTCACCGCCCTCGTGTCCACCCCGAGCCGCGACAGGAAGAAGTCCGTGATGGCATCGTCCGAGTCCAGGATCTCCGGCAGGTTGGCGATCCGGTGCGTCGGCATCTTGATGCAGTACACGATCAGGTAGAAGAACACGATGAAGGCGGAGAACGAGATGTAGAAGAGGAACGAGTACTCGTAGTAGCGGAGATGCCACGATTCGTCCTCCAACATTGTGCTCGGCTTTCTTATTCTTCCATGTCTCTGGTGGTTATCTATTCTTGATGGCACATTATTACCTGAGAGGAGAAAGTAAGGAGTGAGTGTGTGTGCATGAGAGCAGGGCATCAGACTTATCTTTGGTTCTCTCTGCGGAGTAAGAACAAACGAGGGAGCGACAGAAATTGGGAGAAGAAGAAGGGTTGAATAATTGATAACCTGCTCCGTTTGCTTGACAAAAAAGTTTTCCAGAAAGAGTTTTAGAAAGCTGCTTAGCGAAAGAAAATAAGAGCTATAGTTTTCCCTTTTATGGTAGAAGTGGGAAGAAGAAGTTCCCCTTTTTTCAAGCATTACTTCCCCCTCTATACACAAGTGACATTTGTACCCCACTTTGGAAGTACTTGTGTGTCAAAAGTAGCCTTGTTTTAACCCCCTTGAAACACTTGACATTCCTAAACTGCTTTCCTAAACGCCCAAGGGGACAAACTGAGCTTTAACAACTTTTCTTGCAGGTCTAAACCATGGTCATCGAGTACGAGGAGATCGTGACCCTCATCAGCAGCCTCGGCGAGACTGAGGGCATCCGGGTGAACGCCAAGCACTCCATCAAAGGCACCGTCATATGCGCCATCATCATATTCGCCTGCTCTATACTACTCGGCCCTATCGGACTGGCAATCGGCGGAACCGTCGGCGGTCTTTTAACGTATTGGATCTCACGCGGGCAGTACCGGCCATTGGGCACCGTTGTCAAACAAGATCTGAGCGCTGAGCAGAAGGAGGAGCTGGCAAAGAGGGTGAAGACCATTCTGGGCAGTCTGGAGGTCACGGACGCTGCTGAGTTGGTGGCGATGGTCACCGCGGACAAGTACCTGGCAGCCAAGGTGGTCACGACTGTCACCGAGTTCCTTGTGAACAAAATGAAGATGAAAATGCAGTAGAGAAAGAGA
This sequence comes from Tisbe holothuriae, assembly GCA_900659605.1. Taxonomy (NCBI): domain Eukaryota; kingdom Metazoa; phylum Arthropoda; class Copepoda; order Harpacticoida; family Tisbidae; genus Tisbe; species Tisbe holothuriae. Next base: position 9,157 of record LR141197.1, on the reverse strand, counting down.
CTCAATATTAGAACATTATTTAAGTGTTGAAGAGAGTGACATATTGGTGACAAAAGTATAGGTATACGCATCAGAAGGAAGTCCAATACTTCCATAGACAAATGTAACCGATCAGAGACCTGTGTAAGTATCTTCAATAATGTTAAGACTCTTTAGTACATGCAAAAAAAATGTAGAAAACAGAGACAAAGGAACAACGAGTATATAATAGGAAACCGTGAGGGACATATGCAGAGGGGAGAATCTCCCTGCAGAGGGGTTATGAATGTTATTTTTCTTTTCTAAAAAGTATGCGTCCTACATGAGTCCCATTTCAAAATGACATGATAACACGGCCTATATAAACATGGGCCGTGTATGATAACAAAAGAGAAAAAGGGAGCTGCAGCTCATCTCAGATTCATCGATTAAAAGTTAAGGTTACGTAATTAAATACATATATATTTTAGTGGCACTATCAGCGTTAAAGATGAAAGGCCGAGCCACCCACTTTGTCGCAATCCGCGTGGACGACCCCACAGCCGTCGCTGCCCTCACAACCCTCCAAGATGACGTCTCCACCTCGGAGCCGCACCTCAAGAGAAGCGCCACCTTCCCGAACAGACATCACATCAACTTGTTCGTCATGGCCGTGGATTTAAGGAGCGAGGCGAAGGTCTTCACAACGTTTGAAAGCATCGTTTCTGCTAGAGTTGCAGAGCTCAGGGATGCCAGTATGAGGCTCCAAGGTCTCGGGGTCAGGGAAGGCAGCCAGGGCCACTACACGGTCCATGTCAAGGCGTCCTTGGAGCGGGAGGCGCAGGAGACCATGGACAGCCTCATGGTGGAGCTTAGGAAGGCGTTAAAGGATAACGTCGAGCTGGAATCGGACAGAAACGGTCAAATGAAGGACATCTCATGGTACGTCTCCCTCTTCAACACCAAGATCGGAGGCGGCCGTCCGCACAAGATGCAAGCGGAGACATTTGAAAAGTACGAGGATGTCGAGCACGCCACACAGCGCATCGGCGCGATCCAGCTGCTCAGCATGGAGCGAGACAGGGACGGCTACCGCCTTATGGCAGAAGTCCCACTGGACGACCGCCCGAAGCGATCATGGAAGGACCTGCAGTCCGCCGCCAGCCGGAAAGGCGCCAAGAAAGCCCGCGTTGCACCCAACATGTTCATCGCGATGCAGATCGACAACCCGGACATCCATGCGAACCTCCAGCGCGCCCAGGACGACATCATTACCAACGCGCCCATTGCCGACGGCGGCCACGTCACCATCAGCAAGTCCCACATCACCGTCAACGTGTTCAAGGCGGACCACAAGGATAAGGACGCCATCGCACGCATTGCCGCGGCCATGCAGCGCGTGGCGTCAAACATTGAGCCGTTCGATATCGTCGTGGATGGCATTGGAACGTTCGGAAACAAGGTCATCTTTGCAGACCTGTCTTCCGAGAACCGCGACCGGTTGGAGCATGTCCGCAACGCCGTGACCAACGAGTTGAAGTCCCTCGGGTTGGATGCCATCGACAACCGCGGATACAACCCCCACGTGACGCTGTTCAACATGGGCAAGCACTCCAAGAGGAAGCACGTCGGCAAGCGGTTGGCGGACGACGCGTTCAAGAACGTGGCGACGGAGTTTGGTCGGCAGAGGTTGATCAGGCTGCAGATTCTGTCCATGGATGAGCCCGCTGTGGACGGGTACTATGCCAGGGTCCACAAGGATCTGAGCTTCAAAGGGGTGCCTGATAATGAGGTGGAGCTGGGTTCTGATGGACCAGGTACGATGACTGGCGAGACCACTGGGGGTGACGATTGAAATAGGTGCTTAATTTGTTATAACTCAACGGAATACAATTTTACTTTTTTAGGCATTGATATATATTATTTATAGTACAATAACAGCTGCTTTTCACATTTTAGCTTATAATAACTTACTTTTTAAGGTTTACATGTGGAAAAAGTGGAACAGACGGGGAATGAATCTTTACCAACAAATAACCCAAGATCTGAAGACGGACACAGCCTAGGAGTAGTAGGAGCATCATTTCTACTTGGAGCTCTCTTTGGTGCTGTTCTGATGTCAGTTACCAAACGCTAACCCTACTAAGAAGCCATTTATGCATTTATTTATACTGAAATGGGCCTTAACTGTATTAAAAAGATAGCCATTTATGGTAGAAAATAAAATAAAGACGGCACAGTTTTAAATAGATAACTTTTTATTATTCTGGTAATGATCAATTGTTATTTTTTTTCATCTCATTCAATCAACTGGTTTTTATTTCGACGACTCTTTTTCGTGTTCTCTTCTCAGATTTTCACTTGCGCGGCGCGGTCATTATTTTCGTTTTTAATCATATTTTAGCAGAGTTTAGCGAACGTCGGGTTGGCTGCCGTATGTATTTTTGTGTAGTAGTAATAATAATTATAATAATAATAGTAGTAGTAATAGTTGTAGTAGTAATGAGTAGTAGTAGTATTTAATAATCTAATGCAGGTTTGCAATGTAGTTTTTCTCATTTTTATATTTAAAAACGCTTGCATTTCTCATCGAGATAGTTTGCGCCGAATGTTTGTTTAGCTAGTAAGAATTTTAGTGCTAATTTCTATAATAATTAGAAATGAACGGCCGCTTCTTCTGCTTGGGAAACGAACTTTTTGTGTAGAGAAAAGGGTGTTTTAATAGGATTTATGCTTCCAAAATGGGGGATATATAAGGCTGGTGATTCTCCTGCATATATAAAGTGCTTGCATTGAACAACAGTTTATTTTTCTTATATATTATTATCAAGCAAGATTGTCTCTTTCTGCCAAAAAGTGAATTTAAGCGGTGTAGTAGTTCTAACATCCCTGTTTGCGCGAGAAAATGTAATAATAAGGTATTTATTTGTTGTTGTTTTCGTAGTCACTGGAGTATACAATTTGGTGATTTTGAAGCAATTTCGAAAACAGAAGAAGAAAAGTGTACTTTTGAGCAATGAACTAAATAGCCGTATGTGTAATTTGGACGGTGTTTTTGAGACGGTGCTTCTTCTCTATAGATAAGACATGCAACTGAGTTTGGGAGAGAAAATGCATTAATATCTTAAAATAGGGTTGAAGAAGAAGAAGGGTTGTATATAAGCAGAAAGGTAACGTTCGAATTTGAATATTAGACAAAATATCCCCCACATATCATTAACATTGTTTTATAAATATTCCCAAACGAGGCATACAAAGGAATGATGATCTCACTTCTCAAATATTCTTTTGGAATTCATTTTTTGCTACGGACTGATTGTCAAATGCATTCTTGTCTACAGATCGGATTTTATATCATGTGGAGCTCAGCTTTAAAGAAAGGTAATATACGAAATCTTTTAATTATATTCTATCAAATAGAACACTAAACTCAGCCTTTTGGGCGAGTTATGTGAAGCTAAAATCAAAAGAAGGTTTGAAACTTTTGATTATTATAATAGTTTAATTAACTTAGTGAAATGATATCTAGATAAATAGATGCTAAAAAGCCAAAAATAATAAAAATGATGTTACTAACTACATTCTTCTACGAACTACAATTGCCTTTGCTCCACTGGACGTTCACATGATATTCGACCTGTAGAAGTTTAATAACGTACAGAGCAAAGAGAGTTTTCATACAAATCTAAATAAATAAGTTGTACCAGGAGCAAATTTGATTCAAGTCACAAATTAAGGTTGAAAATAGAATCTGACAAATACGGTCTCTGTGGTGTTTGCTTGTCGAATAATAGTATAAATCACAAGATTTTCAATATTTAAATTAACATTATGTTCGTGGAATGGGAAAAGGATATGCAAGGTTTAAATTAGGGTTAGTTTCACGTATGATTTGAATCAAATTTGCTCTTCGTACATTTTACAACACTATGATAAAAATCTGATAAATATTTTCTTCTTCTTCTTCTCTTACATACAATTGGCTAAGGACACTTGAAATGTTTATTGTTATATTCCGACTCTGAGAAATCTCGCACTTTTGAGTGTTTTAAAAACAGACATTCCTTAACCTTTTTAAAATCACTATCTAGAGGTTGTTTGTATTCCGCTACCATTCATTGCTCACAATAAAAACTGATGTTTCTTTGATATTGTTTTCAGTACTGCGATGGCCGCGCGCCCCACTTTTCACATCCAACCTTCTTCTTTCTCTTCTCATATATGATATAAAACTTGATAAAGCAATATGTCTTGAGTTTGTTGCTTCTATTATTATTAAAGTTATTACAGTTGTTTTTCAGCCGAAGAATCCTCTGGGGGGAGTTAAACAGACACAGGCTGACTCTAATCTCAAGTCACGGTAAACTTTTATAAGCAGGAAAAGGGGAATTACAAATCCGTCCGACTATATATTCTGCACAACTTTTGCAGAAATCTTATTAAATCTCTCATAGTATCACACTTTTAGCATTATTATTATTTTAATAGGGGGACCTTTGAGGGGTTTTAGGATGAATAGAAGGATGAGATATTCAAACCGCATCTCATATTACTCACTTTAAATGGTTTTCGATTGTTACCTAGCAATTCTTTAGGATAGTTTTTGGTCATCAAAAACTAACGATCTAATAATGGTTATAATAGATATCTCTTCTCTGTCGTATAATTATATATTTTCTGAAGTGGGAAAAGTATACAAAAGCGGAAAACGAAAGTCGGATCAATGTGATCTCCATAATTGCACGCATTTATAAACTCTAATAATAAGCGGAAAAGATCAACTTTCAGTTTAATTCATAAGCCACCTTTTCGGCACTCCCTCCCAACACAGTTAGTGTTGATTTCAGTAATGAGCTCTTTCTCCTCCTTCTCCTTCTCCTCCCAGAGGCTGTTGAAAAACGGCTTTGAAGTCAATTAGAGATGGCAATGAAGAGGGAATTCTGAAAAGGAGAAGAGGAAGAAACATGTGTATTAGAGACAATTTATTGTGTCGTTCTGCAGTTAAATAATGGGGCTCGAGATTGCTATTATATGGAATGCTGCAAACTTTTCTGTTTTTCAGGGCCACCAAATAAGAAAAGGAGGTTGCAAATGCCACTATTTGTTTGTAAAAAGAGACCTGATGAATACAGTAGCTGACAGTTTTAAAAATGCGCTCTCCTTTCTTTATATTCATGACTAAATTGAGAAGAGGTCCATTCAATTTGCCCCATAATACCCTCCATTTTTAACAGGTTTATCTCCCCCTTTCTGTTTATTTTTCCCATCCAGTCTCAACTGAATATTCTTCCCTAAAGTACTCGTATTTTACCATCCAGGCCTGGTAGCCTAACATACGTACAGTATATAGAGCTTCTTGGGTTGTGGTGTGTGGCCTTAGTAGTCCTAGCTACCGGTCTCTCTCTCTCTCTCTCTCTCTCTCTCTCTCTCTCTCCTCCTTCGGTGTGCATGGCAATAGCTGAGACCCGGAGAGAGGAGCTCCTTCCTCTACTGCTACGCGCAAATATTTCCTCGTAGCACACTAGCCGTACTACCAAGAAGACTTGTTTCACTCTTCTCGGTAGGCCTTGGTAAACGGAGAAGGGGGACGACAAGAACTAGATGTACACACTACATACTACCTCACATAGTAAAAGTCTTGGAGAAGTGAAAGCATTTTACTCTGGGTTTCTTCTTTTCCCGGAAATGTTTTCCTTCTTCCCAAAAAGCTTCTTTTTTCATCGTTCCTTCTCCCGGGTTAGTGAGTTGGTCATACAAAGGGGATTGGCGATGAAGGAGCACTCTCCCAAAGAATCTTTTATTGCAACAATGCTGTGGTGCAATGGAGAAGAAGAAGAAATCTAGAATGGGTCGAGCATCGTTTACTCCCCCCATTACAATATAAAGATATAAAACATTTTCTGAAAAAAATGCTCCAAATTCATTTACTCCTCGTCAAGTGCATTTTCATTACTATAATTGTTCATGACGAGCGTTAATCAGTCGCCATTCTTGCACGACCTCACTAGATCTAGATCAGGGATTTTGTCACACAAGCAGCCGTGTGCACATATCAACACGCTTGAGCTTATATTTCATTTAACTCATTGGACAACAAGGACGCCTCTATTAAGCCCAGCCCTGAGAACTATTACAAAAAGCCTTTTTTTCTTGGCCATAATACATAATTTCCCTATTTTTCTTGAATCCCCTTTTTTTGGGTGGGAGTAGTAAGAAGATACAACAATCGAACTTGGCCGTGTGAGCAAGCAAGCTGAGCGCACGCTCTTGTAAACAGCAGCAGCAGCAGTAGCCTTTGCATGCGGCCATCGGCTGAGCTCATACCACGATCCCGGCATAATATCATCAGGGCCCAGTCCCGGCGGGATTAGTCGTAGTATGGAGTAGAGTAGCAGCAGCAGCAGTGCATGAGTATTCCTGCTGCTACTGCTGCTGGACTAAGTCGTGGGAGTAGTAAGGCCTTCTCTCCTGCTACAATACGTGCAACACAAGCAGTAGGGCCTTCCTCCTGCTTCAGTGCCGGGTGAAATCGGCTGCGAGCACCTCCTCACTATACGACGTTGTCGTCCTGGGATTCTCACGCGCGGCGGCGGCGGCGACCTCATGCTCAGTACAACAGTTCGCATGCCGAGCTCAAAAAAGGCTGCTGTGCAGAGGGTGTAGCGCGCGCTCAAAGCCTTTTTAACCGGGGATATGAGGGGGCGAATGAGGCGCGAGCGCTGCTCAGCTAGCATGAAGCGTGCAGCTCAGCTGGCAAGAAAGAGAAAGAAAGAAAGAAAAAGGCCCGGGCTTTGACGGGACTCACTTTTACTACTAGTAGTGTTCACTTTTCCTTCTTCCCTCCGCATTTCCACTTCCTCTAAAAGTAGGAAGCTCGATAGTTTGCTCGCCTATAATAAAAAGGCCAACCCTCCACTTCTCTTACTTCTCGTCTTCTTCCTTTTCTCACTTCTTCTTTCTTTTCAACGTCGTCTTTGCTGGCTGTTGCCAACAAGTGGTATGGAAAGCATGCAGAAAAGAAAGAGAAGGAAGGAAAAGAACCTGGAAGAAGAAGAAGAAGGTCTTCTTGCCGCAGCAGCTGCTTAGAAAAGAACAAAAACACATAGCTGGCCTAACCACTTTCTGATGCATAGGCATTATGATGGTATGATGTATTCTACTGCTAAATGACCTTCAGAACCCTGAAGAGCAGAGAAGACTCCCTACAATGATCAACCACTTTCTATTAGCGCCTACCTGGTTAAAGTTGTTGTTGTTGGGTTAGGATGAGCTCGCCTCCTCCGACGACTGGGCTGAGAGCAGCTTCGTCTTCTCCGTGCAGGGCTGAGCGGATGTGGCTTTGAACTTGGGCTGCTGCTGTATCCGTTTCGATTTGTCCTGCTGCTGCTGCTGAGCTGTGGTTGTTGTTGTTGGCAGTTTTGGTAGCCTTGGCGCCGCCTTGGGCGTGGGCAGCGACGGCCGAGTCTGGATCATGGGGTTGCCACAGACACAGACGAGCTTGCTGCTGGCCGTGGCCGCGGTGATGGTGGTCGGGTCGGGTTGGCTGCCGCCTGTAGAAGAAGGCTGATTGAATGTACAGGCGGCGTTTGAGCATTTGGACCTGTGACCACCACCGCCAGTGGAGGCTGAGTGCGCTGAGGCTGCAGCGGGCAGGGAAGACTGGTTGGCACTACTCTTCTTTATCATCATCACGGAGTTCGCTGCTGCACTGCTGCCACTCACACTACTACTACTGGCATCATTATTCTTCCTCACTTCTTCTTCTTCTTCTTCACTGCGAACACTTTTACTGAGGTTTCCAATTGCTGCAATTCCAGCTATCACGGATTGGTCCACTGCAGCTGCGGCCGCGGCCGACGTCCTGGCGTCGCCGTTGGAAGAGAGGAAGAACGGCTCAGCGGCGGGGTTATTGCTAATATCACGATATGCACTGTCTGCTGCTGCTGCTGTTGCTGCCGAGGAGGAAGAGAAGGAGGCTGAGGTGTTGTTGCTGGAAGAGGCGTTGGCGACGGCGGGGTCCCTGCCGCGGTCGTACTTGCTCCCCTTGGAGGAGCTGCTGGAAGAGGAGGAGGACATCACAGGGGCGCTGGCCTCGGGGGGCAGTGTCATGGACGTGCCCGCGTCTGCGCTGAGGGACAGCGGCGGGAACACGGTCCCGTCGGTGGGAATGTTGGTCGTGGACGTGGCAATCTCGCGCCGCGCCGTCGGGATGTTGGTGGTCGACGTAGCCATCTCCTTTGTCGACACGATCTGCCGCGACTCAAACGCCGCCGGCGGCGAGATGGACGTGAACGTGGACGACTGCTTGGGCAGCGCCCGCTGGACCGAGACCGGGGTCACCGTGTTGCTGCTACTGCTGCCCTCTGGGTCTGACAGGAGAAGGTTCTCGGTTTCAGGGTCGTGGCTGGCCTTGCGCGCGCCCGACGTTGATGACGACCCGCTGCCGCACACGCTCTCCGACTTCTTCAGGATGGATTTTTTCCGCGGCATCCGCGTGATTATGGTCTCAGAGGATGAGGCCGCAGTGGCTGAGGAGGATACCGTAGACTTGAGATTGACTAGACCCACAGTTTCGTTGGAAGACGCCATCGAGCCTCGACTTCCTTTACCGGCTGAAAGGATCAGAACAAGTTAAAGCAGGCCAATGATAGCTAATGTGTATTCACTTACTTAAGCGTTCTCCTATCTGACTGAACACTGTAGCCAGACCAGGCAGGGAAGGCCGTTTTTTGCCCTCCTCAGCCTCAGAGGCTGAAGTGGGCATTGACTTGAACTGAACTTGTTGTGCAGCCTCGCTGTGATCGATGTCGAAACGAGGCTTTGGTTTGGAAGACCCCTAAAACGAAAGAAATTTGCACTGATGAAAGTCTAGTCACTGAAGGTACTGAATGTTGCAAGTTGTACTGAAGGTCATAGAGGGATGGTACTGAAGGTCATAGAAAGAAGGTACTAAAGGTCATAGAAAGAAGGTACTGAAGGCCAGACTAGGTACTGGAGGTCACAAGGGTACTGAATTTCACAAATGGTTCTGAAGGTCACGGAAGGAAGGTACTGAAGGTCACGGAAGGAAGTGATATTGCGTGATATAGGTCTGTAGATTGTAATTAAACATGCTTATAACCCACTGGCCTAGACGCGATAGCAGACATGATACTCAGGGTCGGATCCGAGCACATCGTTAGAATCATTATTGATGCAA
>LR141196.1:0-13331 GCA_900659605.1 Tisbe holothuriae | reverse complement strand
CATTAATGTTTAAAAGAGAAGGAAAGTGGAAATACTTTTACAGATCCAGGAATTATACAAAATCCACATACCCTCTCTCTCTCTCTCTCTCTCTCTCCCTCCTTCATCTCTCCTTGGAGAAGCCAACTCGGTTGGAAAATCAAAAGAATATCGGAAAAGGGGGGAAGAAGCAGAAATGAAAAGAAAGCATGCGACGACGTGAATTTGTACCTTGGAATTCCAGCGTCCTAATCCCCTTTTAAACTCGCTTTTCTAACGACTGCTAATTGCCGTTGGCTTGTCAAATTGCCTAATCCTCAGACGATTTGGCATCAGAGAGAGGCGAGTCTTGACGTGACAAAGGTCAGACAATCATGATGGAAACCCGACCAAACAAGATTAAAATGGGGAATTACATGGTATCTAAGAGGCACTTAAATGGTAAGAAATAGGCAGTTTCTCGTCGGGAAAGGCGACTTCCAGAGAGACAACGTAATCCACATCCCAAGAGATCCAAAGTGACACAACGCCTCATTCATTCTCACTTTCTTTCATCTTCACAAACAGTTGATCTGCTTGCTTGAAAGTTCACTTGAACACATCCTTCCGTATGTGTGTTTGTTACAACATTGTCTGTCTGCCGGAAGCGAAATGAGGCTAACAGCAGCTCAATTCCATCTGTTGCCCACAAGACTGTTCAAATTTCATGGGAAAAGACTGTGTGCGTACCTTGTGTAACTGAATGGCAGGGTTGCCATATTCTAAACAGCCAGTAAAGCTCTTAGTAAAGCCATTCCTTATCCAAGAACAATAAAGGCATCCCTGAAAGTATGTGCTGTATGCTCTCTTCTCCTTTTCAATTTCCATAAGGAGGGATCTCTCACTTTTCCATCAAAAGTTTTATTACCTTCACCTCGCTCGCTCGCTGTGTATGCGACTGTCACACTCAGTTTTGGGGCTCGCACAGTTGATGGAAAGTATGAAAGCAGGCTTCACAAGGCTTCAGCTTGAATTATTGCTTACTTTATTTTCTGACATATTGACAGGCTGCATCTGGCTACAGCAGTAGACCTTCAGTAGACCTTCAGTGCAAAGGCCTGCTAGCAGAGTGTTGCTTCCCTTTTATTCTTTGAGTAGAGTTTGGAACCCTTTTTGGGACGACAAACAGAAGGGTGCAATAAAAGGGTTTTATGTGGCCTTCCTTCTATCTGCTTGTACTACTAGAGTGGACTAACAATAGATGGAGGATTTTGACTCACAATGTAATAAGATCCTATTTGAATCTTTTGTACTTTATCTTTGTTCATACAAATGCAACTCAGGATTGACCTTTTCGTCGTCTTGAATTACTTCTTATTAAATGCGTGTTTATCTGTAAACTGAAATGCATTGCAATATTTACGATCTCACCGGCTCTTTAACCCTTTCAACCCCTCGGCAGCTGACACCATTTCAAATACTCATTCTTTACTTCTCCTCTTTATTCCATTTTAAAAGCCCTTTTCTGTAACCATTAACTGTAAATAAAAAGCAACGGGCAATAAAATTTGTAGAGTTGGTCGCTCTCTTACGTTATTATTATTTCAGACCTTCTCTTATTCGGCAGGAATTTTTACAGCGTCAATAACGACCGAAACTGTTTTATTTTCTCGCGTGCGCAACATTTTTCACCGACGACCCCTGGCGGCCAACGTTGGTTTTTTGGTGACTCTTCTTCTTCTTTCGTTTTATTATCCCCCATCTTCATTAGACTTTTAGTAGCCGAAAGAAGTTCATTTTTATTGGCTCATTTCAGTAAACTGGCGTTTTAGCTAGCCAAGCAGTTTTTACTCCTCCTCCTCCTTCCCCCCTTTAAAACAAGGAAGTAACTACTGTTAAAAGCTGAGCCTTTGTGGTCTTGGTTATGACTGTATTCTATAACCCTCCTTCTCGTCCGTACTGAAAAATATTTGCATATCAGTCAAGTGCAGGAGTTGGACTTTGAGGGGAATTCTTCCGGAGGCCTGGATGGTGCAGATAGCGTTGGATTGCAATTGTTTGACCCTGCAAATAAATAAGGAAAAAGTTTGGAAACTTTGCTTTTTGTGGACAGATCTCCAACGTTTCAATACAGTGGGCTGGTATTGGATTTAATTAAGTCAAGTTTAACATCATAAGTAACTACTTGGCTACTGGTTGAAGCTAAAACCTAAAGAATAAAATATAATCTACACTAAAACCACTGTGCAATCTAAAAGTGTCTTTCTCGCCCTGAAGCCCTCCAAACACTTGAAGATCGACCTTTTGCAAAGAGAAAAAGAAGGGTTAACTTTTCTTTTCTCCACCTCTTCTTTCTCTTCCTGCTTCAATGCTATGTATACAAGAAGAGCTGCAAGAAGCTAAACTCTACTTTTCAAGGTTGCTTTTATGCAAGACCAGAGATGGAAACCGGCTTGTCGCCAACTTGCCTTGAAAACGGAAGGCTGTAATTTTACAGTGTTTTTACTACTACCGCCATCTCCTCTTCTCCACGGTGGCAAGTTTTGAAGGAGAATTGTTATTATATGCACAGTGAAGGTTATACAAGACAGAGAGGTAACAAATATGCGACCTCCTATCTGTCGGAAAAGTAGAGCGACTGATGCTGCGTGGAGAATTGAAATGTCTCTTTCAAGGATCATACATCACGAGGAGACAGCATGCAAGGGACATCCGCATGTCTGTACCTAGGAGCACACTTTTACATGTATTCTGAATGTGGTGCTCTGAAAACTATATTGTCTTTAAAGTTGCATACTGATGGTTTGTCTAGAACAATCTGTAACTCATTTGCTAATACAATTCCACTAAATCTTATGTATTAAACTAAAATATTTTGTACTTAAAGCAAGATCAATTTTAATCCCACATAATTTCCTTCTTTCCAGGCACGTTCCACTCATCCGACTACTCCCACCTCTACACCAACCACCTGCCCGCCTCCTCCTCCTACAACCACCAGCACGGCCTCCAATCCGACGACGCCGGCGCAAACAACCGACTCATCACGTCAGAATCCGGCTCCATGAGCTCAGCCCAGCACGGCATGGGCGGCTCAGCAGGCAGCCCGCCCAGGGTCATGGCCCAGGCCGGGACCAATATCACGCTGGCGTGTCCCGGGGTCAGCCCTGATTCCTACATCTACCTGGTGGAGTGGAAGTGCATTGGGTGCGAGTGCAAGGACTGCCCGAATCCGCTGGGGGAGGGCTGGCGGATTCTGCGCTATAATGATAAGCTGACTCAGTGGGATGGCCAGGAGGGGAGGAGGAATTTGGACTTTGACGGATACGGGCTGAGGTAAGAGATCATGAATGGCGTCCCTAAGTTCTGATCCTAGATATTGTGTCTCATTCCAGGTTCGAACCCGTGACCTCCGCCGACTCTGGAACCTTCCTCTGCCTATTAAACAATCGCCGCGAGCCCGACTCTCCCATTGTCCTCACCGTACAAGGTAAACGTTTGTTCACTGATCAGGCCTCATTTGTTCGCCCGCTCGTTCGTTCATCACCCTAAAGGCCCTTTTTCCCATTTCTTCTGATCTTTGTGAAAACTGACGTCGATTGTAGGCGATAAGAGGAAAAGTTTTTCTTTCGGCAAAGTTTTGCGTCTCTCTTTCTCTACGAAGCATTTAGCTCCTTTTTTGCTCCTCTTTCGTTCGTTTTTCGCTGCCTTGAAGAAGAAGAAAAAGTCCCGGAATTTGTCTCCTAGGAAAAGGCTAACAAAGGCTTTAGAAAAAAGAGCGAGGGACGAAAAACGCGCGGACATTAACGAGAAAATGAGCAAAGGATCAAATCAGTTGACGTAATACTTGTAATATAATTATATTTTCCTAGACCAATTTCCAACATTGAAGAAACTTCAACCGGAACCAGGCTCTCTATGCAACTGTCGTCTCTTTTGTTCTGTTTTCCAAGGACTTTAAGCTGTAGGAAGATGGAGGGAAAAGACAAGCTCGCCTCGGGGTATTTAGCCACTCAAAGCAAGGTTCCTACATTATTACAGCAGCAGCCTTTTTTCCAAGGCATTTGTTTATTTTTCGTATTTGTGCCGTTAGCATCTTCTTTATACTACTTCCGACAACTTAAAGACTTGCAGAGAACGACTTACTTTCCCGCCAAATAGGATATCCTACTTTCATGTCGTATGCCGCTTGTATTGTTGTTAAAAAGAATTCTTTTTTGCTGTTTCCGTTTCTCATTTTTTGCACTTTTGCGGGGAGAAGGAAAATGAAGTAGGAATGTCAATGTTATATTTTGTCAAGAGGACATCATATTAACTCTTCAAGAGTGCAGTTTATACAACACGTAGGACATTTAATAATGCCAAAATGTGGTGAATTAGACATTGAAAAATCAATTATTTACTGTGACAGTTTCTCTTGATACAAGGAAAAATTCAAGATTCCAAGATTTTATATCATGACGAAATCGCTGCTAATATTAATCAAGTCTGACTTTTCCAATTACAATACTTTTAAAACTCTTCTTTTCCTCATCGGATGAATTTTGACATACATTAGGACATAGTTCGTAATTTACATATCTGCGGCCTAGATATACAAAAAAGTATTTCATGCCTCCAGAGAGTGGTTGGTTACATACACAATAGCAACCACTGCGTCGCTGGGTCCGGTTTCTCACACAATAACAGAGAGCTTATATGTCGTATAAAATGGTTTAGAAACCCTTTCTGTGCTTATCAGTGACAGCGGTATTGTCGTCATATATTTGCGGCTCCCAGATTATGCACCACAGATGTTCCACTTTCCTGTGGTATTATATAGTGTGCAATAATATACCCTTCAGAAAGATCTCCGAGCTCCTCCGCATGATGTAGAGATAACAACCGCGGATTAATTACAGTGACCTTCTTGGACTGTTAATGGGGGGTTTGAGCTGTTTTTGGGTTGTGCAAGCAAAGATTATGGCTGATTTTTGCTACTTAACGTGAATCCATACCGCAAAACAACATTTCTTAGTATTAGTGTCTTATTTATACCTTCCATTCGGGTTTGGTTTACCCGCTCTGATACCCTTTTTTCATGAGATTAAGGAAGCAGAAGTGCACACACAGCTTTGCACAAATTAGGACACAAACACCTGAGCATGTTCAATAAGCAATAAACGGGCAGCGCATTAATATTTAACCCGTTCATGACACTTACCGCAGGCATAAATTAGAACCAATTATTTATTGAAAGAAGCCTTCCTTCCATTTTATGACCCGGTGCGCGTTTCCTGTTTTTGTCCGCAGAGTAGCAACACTTATATCTCGTAAATAGCCGTCTTTATCGGGCATTATTTAGCCCCACTCTTGGATTAGGGACGATTGGATAAAAAGGTGACCAAGAATTGTGCTTCCTTTCCTCCGTCTTTTATGACTTTCCAAGTCGACTATTTGTATTCATATTGGTACAAAAACGACGCCAGGAAGCACAAATATATAAGTGTATATATTTGGGGACGCAAGCGAGGGTTAAGAGGTTATAATAAAAAGGGCAGAAGAAATGGAATATATATATTTGGCCAAGGCCAGAGAGTCATCATCATTGTAGCCCCGCTTGCTCTCGTATTTTTGTGTATATACGCGAAGGTCGAGCGAAAAAGGAATATTATTATATAATCAAATTACGTTTCTGTGTATGTTTGCTAAGAAATGAACCCTGTTTGGGACTTGGATTTGCAAATAATATCAGTTTCCAAATGTGTATTACTATTTCTATTCCTCAAGTTTGTATTGGAATTCTAACAATGCTAATTTGCATTTGAAAACCACAATCATTTCGTGTTAAACGCAATTCGTCCTTTACACGGCCTAGCGGGAGGGCCCTCTAAAAAGTGAATTAGCCACGAAAATGCCAAAAACAGGCTTGTTTTGTTGGAAAGCAATTGCCACGGCATGTATGCCATACTTGTGGCATTTAAAAACACCGCACGTCAAAGTTTTACTGCCTGCTCATGGCATGTGACAGCCAAAATCAATAGGCTTTTTTTACTTTTCAATATAATATTGCAAGTTGTACATTGCAAAAAAATGCTTAAACATCCATTTATAGTGGGCGATGATTGTAAATCATCAGTGAATGTTCAGTTTCAAACCTATGTGCTTTGATATTTAGTAGATATGATGTACATATTGGACTAATCTCGTGTACGTTCTTAATCTTTTCAGATGTTCCTGACGCCCCTCCCAGCCGCCCACTCGTCGTCCGCCTCGACTCTCGCAGTGTGGACCTGTCGTGGGCGCCGCCAAGGAGGAACCACCACCATCTAGTGCAAAACTACAAGATTTATGTCAAGTAAGATAATTTCATCATCTTCACCGTACAAAGTTGTTTCTCATGAATCTCGTAATTTCAGAAAATGAAGGCTGTCTGATTATACGTCACAAATGTGTTTTCTTGTCTCAAATTTATACCGTAGCCGTGCGGTCATGCTTTTATATCTGCGCGGTATCGAAGATGCAAAATAACTAGGACGCAAAAGGAAGCTTCTTTTATATGCGGCTTCATTCTTTTTATTGGCGAGCAGAGGAAAAAAAATCCCGATATACCAGCAAAATAAAGACAAAAGCTGCTTCTTTGCTTCTACTTTGCGTTGTTTCACGTTCTTCTTTCTTCTGCTTTGCATCCCAAAAACTAGCGATGAAAATGAAAAACTTTGGAGACGACGCCTTTGTAGGGTTGCCAGAATGTTAAAAGACACACTATTTTCACTTCATTAAATTACAGGAACTTGCAATATAACACAAAATGCAAAATGGCAACCCTGACCCTCCCCCATTGCTGTTGTTGTTTTAAGCGGAGGAAAGTTGAGAAGAATAGGGGGAAGTTTTTTTGGCGCAATCTTTGCTCTCGTGTTCAAGCAGCTTTGAGTTTTTAACAAGACACAACCGCCAGGATACGATTTTATGGCATCACAAAACATAACAGCTATTTTTGCGTCAGAAATAACCGCATGCTGGTTATGAAAAGTTGGTAAGTTTGGGAACCATGGATGATGATCAATTATTCAAGAGCATTGTTACTAATTCTGATATGAGCTCCACATTTTCGCTGGCTCTTTTGTTTCTTTAATAATGAAGAATACGTTAATTGGATGAGGAAATATTTATACACTTCTTTGAATAACTAAGAACTAAGGAAGAATACAGTATATTGTATGTACTGCCACATGCAGTATTATACCGCTTTAATTCCGAGATAATACAATTCACTCCAATTAATTAATTTTATCGACTCGTCGCCCGCGTCCTTTGAATTTCATTTTCCCCAGTTCGATCCCTCTGATCTGTAATCGCTTGTCTTTCTTCTTCTTTCTTTCTTTCCCCAAACGTGAAATCGATATTGGATGTCGGATGAAGAGATCGTGTCTGAACAAGAACAGGAAAAGAAATTGAGCGGCACAGTGGGATGAAACGAGATTTAAATATTTAATTACAAACTGACACCATTGTGGAGAGCACATGTTATTAATATTTGAAGGAACTCTTCAGACCACTGTGTTCTTTATATTATAATGAAACCACTGTGCTTGGCTCCTTTTTATACTCCTCAGCCACACTTCTTTCCTTCTTCCCCTTCAAACTGATACGGCCCATTGCTCAAAGTGTCGGTAGCTGTTAACCCAAATGACTTTTTTCCGGGGAAGAGAAAGGAAAAGAAAGTAGTCTTTAAACCGACAAAAAGTGTTTAAAACACTCACTCAAGAGTGAAAGGATGCAAAGCTAGTCGGGTTTTAAAGTTGTTTCATTCCAGTACCTTGAAAATAAGGTACGAGCCCCATTTCTTGTGCCTTCAGCTTGATGAGTAGAATTGAGGACAAGTGATGAAATTGAACGTTTGGAGTCTTAATCTCTCTCTTGTTTATTGTCTAGCTGAGTAATCTCTCTTGCAGTCTCTTTGGCCCACTTACAAAGAATAATATTAAACAAGTTTGACAATTTTCTCCCCATTTTTCAGAGATTCAGCGATTTCGGATTGAAAAAAGTGTTTCGGGGATAAGCGAGGAGAAATAAGCGGGCAGAATAAAATACTTTTTAAACCACTTTTGCCATCCTGTCATAAAAGGAGGAGGAAATCAAAGAAAAACTTTTTCATTCTTTTGACTTTCTTTTTTGAATTGATTCAGAGAGATTCTTCTTTCTCTTCCCGAATATATTTAACTTTAAACTTTTCCCGCCCAGCTTTTGACGGACCCAGAAATAAAACAAAAAGCTGTTACATTCATGAAACATACCAGCAGCTCAGCTACTTCCAAAATTGGTATTTTTACACCCTTAAATATATTAACCACCCTCTTTAGAGACAACAGACGCTTTATATATTTGCCCTTGTCCAACAAAAACCCTCTCAGACATTCACACATGACTGCTTTCACTTTTTGTCCAGAAAAAGTGATCTTCAGTGTACTGAAGGTCCCCTGACCACCTACTGCACCCCTCCTGAGTATATTTCAACCCTCTACCACGATACTGTCTTATATTTATTTACTCTAGCCCGAAGTCAACGTCTCTTAGTTTATTCCTCCTACTGAACCCCTCGAGGGAGAGCCAAATCCACTTAATATACTGCGTTGGAAATGACTTCTTTCTTTTGCAAGGGGTATCTTCAATGCATTTTCCTGCTTTTATTTTTCCCTCAATGACCTGAAAAGGATTTGAAGCAGCAAAAGGCAAATAGTGAAGGAGGTAGCATCAGATAATGATGATAGTATGGCGTGCATAGATAAAACTCAGGGTTGCCAAAAGCTAAAATATAATCTCTCAATTGCACAACAATACCACTTTCCAGACGTTCGCTCATTAGTTAATGCAGTTTTATTGTGCAAATACTTCTGGGTGAATGAACTGCAACAAGCAGTACATGACAGCCTTATATCCTTGATCAATCTTCCCAGCAGCAATTAAACTCTTTGCAACAACTTCCAAAAGCCATTGACCCAACTTTGCTGTTGTAAAACGCTTACCTCACCAGCATAATAATAAAAGCCCACACACACTGCAAAGCCTTGAGAGTGTAATTATCTCCGAGTATATATTCAAAACGTCTCCAGACAGCGGCGGAGCGCGTGCCTCTGCCCTGCAGCTATGGGACCATTAAGTCTCGATTGCATTACGCCTCAAGAGGGTGTTTGTCTGTCTCTGTCTCACGCAGACACCCTTCACTGGTAATATCAACAAACAAACGGTGCAGGTTGGCTAGAGCAATTAAGAGGTCTAAACGTGCTTCTTATACCACCATAAAACTGTTAGAATGGTCCACTGTCTGCTATAATAACGATATTTCAATCAATAATTAGAGTTAAAGGGTTTAAAGTGGTTAATAATACGTTGTTCCTTCTTATTTTCCAGGGAAGGCGAGGACGGCGCCTGGGACCGAACCTTCGAGACGAAGGGCAACGCGACCAAGTTCACCATCTCCGCCCTGCACCCGTTCACCACGTACATGTTCAGGGTTGCCGCCAGGAATGCGCTCGGGTACTCAAAGCCGAGCAAGGAGAGCTACCCCACGATGACGCATAGAGAGCGTGAGTACTGACATACTTTATAGACAGGACGGGGTCGGGTTTCTTAAACAAAACAACACTACCATACAATTACATGTACTGCATACGTGATCGGGTTTCTAAAAAAACAATACTATCAAAATTTGTGTTTCATAAACCCTAAGCTAACACCGTCAAAAAGGATTAAATACAATACCGGGAAGTCGTGTTTAGCTTGGAACCGGACTTTGGTCATAACATCCGCCTCCGGCATCTCTTTGTATAGCTAGTATCCTAGTAGTCGCAACAGCACTCGCCGCCTCTTTATGCCCTAATAAATGTCCTCTTTTCCCCCTTCAGTTTATCGTTCTAGCGGCAGTTATGTGTCCCCCTTTTCTTCCAAAAACAAAAGCCCTCCATAGAACAGAAATGAGCAAGTTTATTCTTTCTTGTACCCAGTCCATTATTAGTCCATTGTATCTCTAATCAAGTGGTGCAGCTGTAATTTTTTGAACGCACGTACTGAAACTAGGACAGAAGAAGAAAGGGACACTTCTTCACTTAATTTATATGCTAATTTAGCTTTGCAGCCGCCTGGGATTTTTGCTGTTTCGAGTTCTCTTTTCACTCGTTTTAGGTCACGAGAACCTCGATTTCGTGTACATGTAATAATTACAGGATAGATTCAGGGCTTTGTAAAAGTCCTAATTCTACACAAATTAGTTTGGTACGGGGACTATAATATAATTTCTTGTACGAGTACTTTTAAGCATAGTTGAAATAATTACTTTATAACTCTTATTCACACATATTGTCAGCACAGTACCAAGCTTGTATAAAATGAGGTTAACCCTAATCCTCTCGGGCCTTTTCCAGACTTGCATAGGCGATACCATCATTATGCTGCAGTTTTTACTTAGTCACCCTTTCCAATTTATTCGAGTATATTTTATATCAACACCAGAACAGCTGGCAATTTTAAAGAGCTTGAGCTTGCATTCAAATTAGAACGGATTTAATGCAATGAAACGTTGACAAAAACGGAGAATAAAATGCAACGCAGAAAACACTTTCAAAGGATTTATGTCAAAATGGCTTTTTCAATGTTATTGCAAACGGTTATCGGTCTAAAATTGATATTCAACTGTTGTAATAGTCACGCTTTTTATCTCTTCCAAACGGTATTCTTTATACATTGAGGAGCAAAAGGGGGATTTTTCGAATCTTTTGACAAATAAATCCAACCATTTCACAGGAATAGAATGATGAATTGAAGCTGAATTAGCATATTTCCGACCCGACTGGAAGTAAACATGCTCTTCATAGTGTATTTAAAGCATAAATTTGCCCAATCGGAAGCCCAATTCAGCACATAACTGAGCAAACTGCGTACGCGTCCCATTTGAAACTGTTTTCTCAACAAATAGAGTCTCTCTCTCTCCACATCAGCGGGTGTTTGTAAGCCAGGGCCATATATCTCAAAGTTTGACTTTTATGGTAATGACGGGGTCTAATTCATAGTGAAAAAAGGGCTTTTTCCCATTTATGTGTAACAGGAAATGCAGAATGTGTGAAAAAATGGGACAAAAAAGACGGATATATAGGTCGTGCTAAGGATATAAAAGTGTGAGGTGTCGTTAACGGCGATTTCCTGGAAGACGAGATTTATACATTTTAGTACTTTTACTACAAGACGGATTCGTGGGAACAGAATAAGGATTTGACACTGTTTGAAACGAAAGTGAAAATAGCCTTGTTATCAGGGATGCCATTTCGCCTTGAATTGTTTGATGCAATGAAATGGCATATTAGAGTGTAATAATACAAAGTGGCAACCCTGTGAAATGTCCGCCTTCCTCTACAATGAATGGCATCCCGCTGTTTGTTATTGCCATTTTGTCACAAGCAGGAATGAACAAGTTATTTATTGAAAAAGGGAAAGAGCTGACGAGAAAAATAGTTGGAACTAGGACAGCTCTTCTGCTGTTGTAACTCTAATAACAATATCTTTGCCTTGTCTTGTCTCTCTTTTATCAGGCTATGGATAACGACTAAAGAAGAAGAAACGACGGCCTCAAGGCAAAAAATAACAACAGCAACTATTTCCTTACTCTATTCTGCCACTGCTGATAACTTCAGGGCTGTATCTTTTTCATTAAATAATAATTATCATGCAGAGCATGTTTAAAATTAGCCTGAACGTGATCCTTGCATGTCTCGCAAGAGATGCAACTGAGTACAAAATGGAGTCATCTTCTCTTTCGTTTAGATATGGTCGCATTCTTTTTTATCCGACTCGGCACGCACACACTCTTGTCTCTGCAGAAAAAGAAGAAGAGCTCTTACCTTCAAAATTTAAGAGCTTCACTATCTACCCTCCTCCTCCTCTTTCTTCCACGAGGGCTCTTCTACTAGCTCTAGCACTGCATTTTCATCCTTGAAGTGAGCTTAACTGAGCTTCTGAAGCACAAATGGGTCCTGCCTGGGTCTTACTATGTTACACTAACTACTCTAATACTGACATGCTATAGAGCAAAACAACTAATACTATTAAAGTGACTATTATTATCTAACTCATACTTTAAGGACAATAGTATTTAATTACTGTGCTCAATATAGCCAACAATATCCCCAACTACACCCATGAACTGTCCTTGATAACTCTCCCTATCTCCATTTGCTTTATAGGTCCCTCCGGCCGCCCCCACTTCCTCACCGATAAGATCAGCACGAGCAGCACCAGCCTCAGCGTCGTCTGGGAGCCGCCAGCCGTCGACACGCTCAACGGAGAGTTCCTCGGCTACGAGCTCAGCTACAGAGCGGTCGGGGAGACAAAGCCAAGACGGCTCCTAATCAATGAAGACATTCTCAGGATACAGGTGAGTCATTTTTAAATACTGGATCAGGTCTTCTAAAATATTTTGGGTCATTCTGCCTTCCTTGCAAGTGTCCTTCATCATTAGGGAATGATGGTCGACTACATAGTCGGACGACTATCGACTATATATCGACTATGGAAGATCGACCACAAGTCGACTCTATATCGACCATGAAAAATCCGGTTTTATAACATAAATAAGGAAAATTCGAATTGTGTTTAAATACATGACATTATGGCATTTTTAAGTAAAATGCTAAAAGGACCTCACTATACTAAGTAATATAAAATGCTAGCAGAAATATAATATATGTTAGTATGAGTTTAAAACTATAATAATTATCTTGTTTGCTAGCATTTTGGCGAATTCCGGATTTTTGATTTTACCTACAAATGTAAATATAATATGGCATCTTTTTTTAATATATATTTATACTAAGTATACTAAAATTTAAAGTAGAATTTTGGTTTATGGTATCCATTGTCATACATGTACATATATTTATAATATACATATTCTTGTTCTTTTGGTAATAAAGAGTTAAGTGAATCAAATAATGATACTTTTGGAATACTTGTAAAATTTGTTAATATAATATTGAACTATATTTGATGGAAAATATATAGAAATATGCAATTAATTGTCAAATTAATCATATTTAAGGGCTTTTTAATTTCTTAACTTGCATATTGTATTATTATGATCTCGTTCACATCTGTGTTTAACTTAAAACAGTGATATTTATGATATTATATATAAGTTACATTTTTGGTTCATATATTGTCACCTTGCAAATCGTACTACAGATACAGTATTATATAACTTTACCACTTATAGTACCAAAATGTCTTATTTTTGAATTATCTAGTTTTATGTTATGGATATTGAAAAAATATGGTCGATATATAGTCGACTGTAGTCGACTACGTCCGCTCATAGTCGATATCGTAAAACGACCCTCTCTGGATAC
>LR141195.1:0-13357 GCA_900659605.1 Tisbe holothuriae | reverse complement strand
TGATGCAAACTTAAGAGCAAAAATGCAAACTTAAGGGATTTTAAAAGAATCCCTTAAGTTTGCATCTACAGTATTGCGAGATTCACGGCGCAGTTTTTCACGTTGGGTTCACAACGCAGGTTTAAGAAAATCTATATTCGGCGGGCTAGTCTGTCCAGTAGACGGCAGTGCAATTAAGTTTACAAAAAGAGCTGAGTCTGCTGAGTTACTCATATCCAGCTGAAGTTAAGCCAATCAAAACGTCCTAATGAGTTACTTAGCATATAGGCAAGAATCAGTGCACATTTGTCAACTAGGTAGAGTCATCCTTAGCAGCCTCATTATGGGCTTAAATGATTTTTGTGTAAAGCAACTTTTAATACTGTTAAAGAACTGCTTTAAGTGTTTTATTCTAAAATATTGCTTGAAAATTGCTATTAAGCAGATTTTTTAGGTCGACGTTTATGCATTCTTATGCAACTTATAAATATAACATGAGATAAATCGGCCTAGCATGCAATTTCATTTTAGATCTCTTTATATGTTCATTTGGCTTGGGGAAAAGTCATGAATAAATTTAAATATATTAGACAAAGATGATGATTTCAAGACAATAAAGATTTACTGATTTTGCAATGTTGGCAACCATCTTAATGACAGCAAAAAGCTGCAAATTTTAATTTAATGACAGTTTAATAAAATATTCATAATCAAAAAGAAAATAAGTCAATTATTATAATTTGTCGTACTTTTTTGTACTTTTTATTTTACATTCCATAGTAAAAATTGGATGAATGATTCTTCAGGAGCCCTAGAATTACCCGCAAATATTTTGCTTTGAAATTTGACTAAAGGATACCTATTATGTACATTTGTACGTCAAATACGAGGCGTAATAAATTTTGACTCCCTATAGTATTCAATATTTCCACAAACCTTTAGAGACGTCCCAGACAGGCAACTTTTGCCATTTCTGCCGAGGAAATTTTTGAACATAGAATATTTTTCTCTTTGACTCCCTATAGTATTCAATATTTCCACAAAACCTTTACTGCATATAATGATTTTATTATATTGAAGTAAAGTGGCCAGTCTTTAAAAAAATATTTTCCGTACTATGTATACTACTATACTACTATTACTAGAAAAAAAACATTTAGGAGACTAACATAAGGAGTCATTTCCATATTATAAAGAAATTATTTCAAAAGAAAATTACGCACGTATATATGTTTTTGACGTAATACTCAAGTCCATTAAGAAATTCTCCCTTCCTTTACTCCATGATTAGGCGAAATTACAAACTTTTTACATAATTTTATCTGATTAAAGGCAAGAAAAATATGGGAAAAGTTTGGTCTATTTACATATATTACTTGATAACTTCCTTTGAAGAGACAAGAAAAGTTTGAATAACTGTATTCCTTAGGCCGCTCCCAGACTGGCCAGTTTTGCAAAAACTGACAGCATTTTTTACATTTCTGCCGTCCTTTTTTGCGTTTCAGCCGTCCTTTTTTCTATTTCTGCTGGCAGTTTTTCTTTCCCCCAGCCAGAAAAAAACTGCCAGCAGAAATAGAAAAATAGAAAAAAGGACGGCAGAAATGAAAAAATGGACGGCAGAAATGTAAAACAATGCTAGCAGTTTTTGGAAAACTGGCCAGTCTGGGAGCGGCCTAAAAAGATTGGTTTCCTATAGCAGGACCTCCATCATATAACCTGTCACTTTGACACAAGTTATGTAAATATTAGCTTCTTGAGATGTCTACATACTCCACAGATTGTTAAGTGAATTGGTGATATTGGCCACAATATTCTATTCATAGTCGTCTGATTTCTCTCTCTCTCTCTCTCTCTCTCCCTCCCCCCTCTGTCTCTCCTATCTTCTAACCTTCCATTTTAGTTTTCCCCCTTGGCGGGAAAATTCAATTTTAAAACTCAATTTCTGCACTCAGCCTATTTTCATTCATTGCCTGAGAAAATGAAGTGAAATTGGGTGATAATGACTTGAAAGGATTCTTACATCAGTCTCAATATTGTATTAAGAGTATGTATGTACACTTGTGAAGTATATGGAATGGTGGATTTTGCAACAGTACAATATCAAAACACATTCTAAGAATTAGCCACTTATGAAGAACATGATATTACTCTCCGCCGAAGATGTATTTTTGCAGTTTTAAGTAAATGTTGAATAGTTAATTAGCTGATTAATCAATTGATACTTGCATTTTACCTGTTAATTACTAAAAATAATCATGCTAAATATTCATTTAAAGATGGCTGGCAAAACCTTTGCATATGTATTGATATTGTACTGTAGGGGAATAAAAGAGTATTACAAAATAGCGGTCAAAATTGAATTAGAGAAATACTTAAATTATGTAACTTTTTATA
Source organism: Tisbe holothuriae (assembly GCA_900659605.1). Lineage (NCBI taxonomy): Eukaryota > Metazoa > Arthropoda > Copepoda > Harpacticoida > Tisbidae > Tisbe > Tisbe holothuriae. The sequence goes on along the minus strand of LR141195.1, from coordinate 10,984 downwards.
ACTAAAATGTAAACAATGTACACACTTTATTAAGTATTTATAAACATATTGCAGCTTTAAATAATAATTTACCATATCCCCAGCAAATTCAGCTATATAAACTGCAAATAATACATCATTTTGAAGCATGTGTCATGTACGTCAACATTAGTAAAAGCAATAAGGGGGTCCTATGAAAATAACCCTCGTCCTCTATTTGCTTTCATTTCTCCTATCCTTAGAGCCTATTTTGAGAGTCATATTACAAGTACAAATATACATTCATGGGCAGCAAATGTCATTTTTACAAGACAAAATCAAACTGGATTAATAAAAATATGTTTAAAATATGTTTATCTATATATTCCATTTTTGTGAGTAATGAGCCTGTTGTACAAATATTACAGTATTTTAAAAAAGACTGCATCAAAATTTGCTTTCTGACTTTAAACCATTAAATAATGTCAGATAATACAACAGTACAATATCAAAATACATTCCAAGAATTTACCTTGAATAACGTTTTAGCGGATTATTCAATTAGCCGCTAATTACTAATAATTATTCCAACTACTCAATCAAAGATGGTTGGCAAAATCCTGATACTGTAGAATACCGTTCAAAGTTTAATAAAATCTTAACCCTAAGGTCCTAAACGTACATTCACTTTTACCTCTTTTCAATTCGGTTTCTATTGTGCATTTCTCATCTATCACTTATTGTCATTTATTGACAAATCTATTTGGATTTCCCCCTTTTCGTCCTATCGAACACGCGAAAATAGATACATCAGTGTCTGCTGAAGGCTTTGTGTGCATAATGACAGTCTAAATTCACTTACGTTTGTCGAGTATGTTGGAGGAAAGTCACGATTTACCTGGGAAGATGGAAAGTTACTATAGTTGATGTTTAAAACTGTATTATAGTAAACCCATCCTTTTCTATCTAAAATAAGTATAGCTGCTGTATATATTTATTAATTCATAGTTATCAAAGTTGCTTTCACATGGTTTAGTAAATTATTTTGCCCACTCTATTTTTAAGCATATTTCTTCAGAATAAGTTAGGTTCAATTATATGTTATAATTAGTACTTTCTTTAAGTGTAATAGTAGTGCGACTATTTTCAGTAAAACCCTCATAACATACAATTTGCTTTTTAAAATGTAGTCTAGTTTAATATGTCCTTTAATTTCAATTTAATTTCGTTTCGTTTTCTGTCTCTCTTTCTCTAAGACGCAGCTCTCATTACGTTCGCATGCTGCAAATATTTGCAGAAAAATGCACTTGAAGAAAGAAAGAGTTTTGTGTGCTATTGCGAAACATCAAAGTAAAATATGTAAAGACAATTTCATTATTACAAATCAAATAAGAAAAGTACGTTAGTATTCGAGAGAATATTTTGTTATCGGTATAATATATGACTCATTATTTATGTTTAGTAGTTTCATTTTATATTAGTATTGCATATAAAATTGATTATCTAGCAGCAGGTTCAGTCTCTTGCCTCCAAAACAATGCAAGTAGTCAGAGAATATGTTATATATATTTTAAGTTGCAAAAGGCTTATGATGATAAAATTGCAATATGTTACATATACTTGGCACTGTAACATATTCGCATTCCCAAACGTACGACGACCAAAATGCGTTTTGAGCCTCCTTTTTTACAGAACTTGAAACCCCGCTCTAGCCGGATGGAAGAAAGATGAGAGTATGAATTTCTCAAAATTAGTTTTCTACCCAGTGACAAAAACAAAGTGGGAGGATGAATGAATGAGGTGGAGAAGTAAGAAACGTGGAGTGCATGAGTGGCATAATTACTTTTGTTACCCTATTTTTCTTAGAAGCTGCTACAAATTACAATATTTTAAAGTGTGATAGAAATTTTAAGCAACGAAGTACGTTAATTATGAGTTAACGTAGTTTTAGAGTCAGATACATTTGGCAAACTTCCTGAAGTCAATGTGTTCATAGTTTTTGCGAGTTCTTGGAAGACGTTACAGAATATATAATTACAACGTTTAACATATTTCTATTCTTCCCTCTTTATATGTATATATATATTAGGGCACTACCTTTTCCGGTTCATTGCAGTAGCACGCTAAAAGGGCAAGTCCATGAGGGACTGTGGCTGCTCTATGGGGCACATGGAAAATCCATCCGGCGAGGCCGGGAATAGAACCCCAAGTCCCTTACATAAAAGTTTCAAGCGCTAACCATTCAACCACGAGCTTTTGCTTGATATACAACTTGTGTTTTTTTATTACATTGATCATGTTAACACTCCTCCACTAACTGCAAACTTTAGTGTGTATCGCAATTTATATCCATTGTCGCAATCGTCATTTCAAGTTTCTAGCTCCAGTTTCCAGCATACGCCAACTCGAGTCTTACTGTATATTATCTTCAGGTATTGCCGTATGCGGGAACAAACGCTGCATTACCATAATTGAATTAAACAGTTTCAAGGCAGCAGCTCGGCAGTACTGCAGTCCAAATGATATGAAGCAAAATATGCCAAATCAGTTTGTTCCTTTGGTATAAAGAGCTTGGAATAAGCATTTGAAGGAGTGATTCACCTCTTACGTACATTAATAATATCAGTACAGAGCATAAAACACATGTTAAAAGTCTTCGTTGGCTCTTGTTAAGAGTTTCATTTGTTACTCGATAACTTTTATCATTTGGACAGTCGAGCTTTTCCTCATTCTTGTAGGGAATATAAATTGAAGTAAGGCAAGGCTTGTCAAGAGTTTACGAGTGTTTGACACGAGAACAGTATGTAAAACAGTACAAGAAATAGCACAGGAAGGCTTATAAAGTTATAATACAAGAGAATTGTACTTGTTAGCAGCTTTATCAGGAGCTACTAAATAGAAATAAATGTGGCAGAGCAAAAATATAAATTAACAACAGTTACAGTAACTGTTGCAATATCCATTAATTTTATCAAAATTGCATTTTAACAACCCAGTAATATTATGCATTGACTTTTTTACTCCCGCCGAGATTCTTTTCAGTTAGACGCTGACGTCAGCATCGCATACCAGTCGCATACCAGTCACAGAGGAATGGATTTGCATTTCTCACATGCATTACAAGTCATAATTTTATGTCGCGGATCTAAGAGATCTCTCTTAGCCAAAACTCCCTAAATCCGCACTTCATTAATACGTATTAAATCCTCATGCACACATCTACGGCTGGTATGCGACACATCCCGTAACAGAAACGAATCTCGGCGGGCTGCACTGCAGATATATAGTTTCATATGTATTATTTTTTGCCTTTTATGACAAAATGCCCACTAAATTCATTTTGAGCATTTACCTAAATGTGAAAATATACAAAGTTGATTACATTTCCCCATTACTAATAAGTATTATCTCAGGCAAAAATGACGTGCTTAATCCGTCTTTTTCCTCTGAAAAGATGACTTATCTTCCTCTCGCCAGACAAACAAACAAATCAGGGTTGCCAGTTTGTTACAAATTGAAGCCTTTTCTACAGTACAATATCAAAACACATCCCAGGATTTGCCAGCCAACTCTAAACGAGTATTTAGCCTGGTTATTACTCATTAACAGTTAAAATGCAAGTATTAATTGATTAATTAGCTAATTCGCTACTCAATAATTACATAAAAGTGGACAATTAAATTCTTAATGCGGAGTTATAGCATGATCTACACAAACGGTAAATTCTTAAGAAGTGTTTTGATATTGCACTGTTGTTTAATCCTATATACAAAACCGCATTTTGGATTGATTCAAGGAATAAATGGCAACCCTGAAACAAGCGCGTCGTAATTGCTTCTGAGGCTAAAAACTCACCAGGAAAAATAAACGAATCATATTCTTGAGTGAAGATTCATCATTATGTTTTTCAGGGGAATTCGGTGCAATAAAGATTCTTTGTGTGAAAAATGATCTAAAATCGTTTCGTTTTTAAAGTTATTTTGTACTGTCTTGAAACAGCATGATTCTAACTGTTGCAATTGCATTTTAGGTGTAACATGAATATTCTAAAATAATGTACAATCCTTTGAATAATCTTTGACTACAATTATTGTGTTCTACCATATTAGAATATAGATCATATTAGATATAGATGCTAAGAGTGCATAATGTGTATCACTCTGATATGTGATTTTAAGACCTAGTAACAGAGTTAACGAACTTCACTTCCAGGCACAAGTAATGAAGCCAATGGATGAAGCTGCTTGTTAAAATGAAGATACAGTGACTACTGCTTGGAAGCAGTCGTCTGTCCGAATGATAAGAAGCAAAAGGTGCCAAATATGTTTTTTCTAATGCTACAAAGACATTAAAACATTTAAAAGAGTTATTACTCTTATATATGTTTATAGTTATTCCCACAGAGCATAAAATATAATGTTAAAACTCATCTTTGAATTCTTCAGAAAGTTACACTTTTGGCTAGAGAACTCTTATCGTTTGGACAGCCGAGCTTGCCTCGTACTTTCTTACAGTTGACTACCAATTAATAAATACATTTGATGGACACTAATCATGCCATATCTTTGATACTATAGTATTGCCATGGGCACCGCGGCCTCTAGCTATAATTTCTTTTGTTTCAGATCCAACGTTTGAGTTGTTATTACCTTGCAAGCTTGTTATGAATTTAAAGTAGTTGTACAACTAAACACTTCGGCTGTCCAAATGATAAGAAGCAAAAGATGCCATATCTGTTGGTTCTAATTCTTTAAAGAGCTTGAAATAAACATTTGACACAGTTATTAACCGCTTATGTACGTTTATAGCATCAGTACAGAGTTTAAAACGTGTGTTAATAGTTGTCGTTGGCTCTAATGAAGAGTTGCAATTTTGGCTAAATAACTCTTATCATTTGGACAGCCGACTTGTCATTTCCGCCCCTCAAGCATCCAAGAATGACATCATAACTAGCAAGTAAATGCGTCTATTATGTAAATAATGAGTCAGTGACAGCAGTGATGTCTCCGAATAACAGACCCAGATAACAGACAATTAGCTAGAAACCTAATTATAACCCCATGATTCATCGCTATTTTCACCAAATTACGTCCCTAAATGATGCTATTCACATATTTGTACTTAATTTCATTCTGGTCAAAATTGACCTCTTAACATAAAACTGTATGTGGGTAATTATAGCAAGAAAGCAGACAGGGGACTAATGTGAATATCTCATGCATTGTTGCGGCTAAATTAATGACATGATTAATTAAGTAGCAGAAAAGTGGGGACGTGGTAGCCATGGTCGCAAGCCGCTCAGACCCTGTGGCCCAGAAGGTCACAGGTTTGAATCCCGCCAGCTGAGTGGCATGTTGATGAAAAATTGCAATCACGGCGTTCTAGTGAATGAACCAAAAGGTAGTGCCCAAAAATATACAATAAGGGATCACTAGTAGAAAAAAAAATATTTTAAAAAGTAGCAGCCAACCTCAAACTGTCACACAGGATAATAATTATGATATGACAGAAAGCAGAGTTTTACTTGCCAAATTATTTCGCAATGAGTTAATTGTTCTTTTAAATGTGTGGATTAAATACTAAAAAGGGCCCATATGTTAACCCAATGTGTCCCTTTAAGCAGTTCTGAAGCGAAGGTAACTTTAGTTACAAAGAAGCTTCCACAGCTTTTGTCTTGAATGCTGTACACAGAGCAAGAGAGGACCAAGAAAAGTTTCTTCAAAGGTTCAGTCAGCGAAAAGGATGTACGCAGTTTTTACTTACAGTTCCAGTCAACATTAGTGTCAAGTATTATGTTTTAAACATGTACTATGCACGCTTAAATATTATGCAAAAAGCACCCTGACACAAGTAAATGCAATAAAGCAAAGATACAGGAGACACTGTCAGTAGTAATTGTCCTTAACATTGTGTAAAAAAACATCTTAACAAAAACATAGGATAGGCCTGGTGTATTTAAAGTATTACAAATGCTAGCCTTTTTATTTTGCACTGTACTCAAAGTTTGTCCTGGCTTCAGAAGATGCAGCGTGTAAAAGGTATTTAATGGTGTAATCAAGGCTAAAAGAACAATGAGGAGGAAGAAGAAGCCTGGGGAAAACTTTTTTTCTGCCATACTAAGCACGTGTATTTCCCCCCTTTAAAATGAAGCTTGAGGAAAGTGTCTCCAGGGGAAAGGAGGATCTAGGAGTGATTTTAAGGGAGATTACGGTGATAATGTTGAAAATGTTGCAGCATGTTAATATTAGAAAATGTTTATTGAAAAATTGAAATTGTACAAGTATTGCTACCCTCATTCTTTGGCATTTACATTTGGAACTATAGGAAATACCGTCAAGAATATGACTAAATTACAGAAATTGATGTGAAAGTGTATTAAAGAATTGGAATAAAGTAAAGTAAAGTAAATTACAGAAATTACTGGCGCAAGTATTTTCAAAAATACAGTGGTATATTTAAGTATATAGGAGTTCCTTTTGTCTTGAAAGTAATGGTACAGAGCTTAATTTTGCCCTATAATTGCAATTTCTCCATTGCAAGTGCCTTCTTTGTCTATCTTCTTTCCTTGGAATTTTGTATTTCAATTACAAATTTGTCTGAGAAAATGAGAAGAGTAAGGCAAGTGTCATAAAATTGAAATTACTTTCTGATAACCATCATTTTCTACAGAATTATTATATTTATAGTAACAAGCTGTCAATAAGAGCATGCAGTAATTCCAGGTTACTTATGCTTAAATTATGTACTGACTTTATTTCAAATGTAATTTAGCAAACATTGGGAAATTACAATTATTTCACAAGAATTACAATTACATTAGCTTAGAAGAGTCAAGAATGACGTAATTCTATGAATTACAATAGCATAGAATTACACCAAAATTACCTCTAGCATTACATATTCCGTGAAAATGTTTAGAATTACGTTTCAAATGTAATTCTTCCCAATGCTTGTAATTTAGCAATGCCCGACTGTAATTGCAAGGCATTTTGATGCCGACGTCATTTAGTGCAGAAACAATTAGTGCTTTTGGGGATTAAAAGAGATCAATTTGGCACTGAGTACAAAACGACAAAATGGGCAATAAAATGGGAATGATTTCGAGTCAGCATTGAATGGAAATGAATGCCTTGCAGAACAAGTTTTGCTCTTAAGCTGTATAAATTATTTTCTAAAAAGTACATAAGTGTAATAACATTTTAGGCATTTTTCTTTGCACAATATTAAGCTGCACATATTTAAATCCCATAAAATGGTGCTAAATGTTCTTTAGCATATCTTCCATCAAGCTAATAAGGGCAATGTTTTAAAAAGAATATCCTCTAGCCATGTTTTCTTAATATTGGTTATCAATCGCTATTCCAGACATTCCTCGATAGTTTGACTTTTCGCGTTTGTGTTGTCACTATGAATCCCTGGCTAAAGGAAGATCCTCTTTGATCCTTTTTTATACCTATTCCTCCCTGGGGAGTAGGCAGAGCAAGATCAATGTATGATTGAACATTTAAAGCTATATAAGAAATCAAATGCCTTTGCTTCATAAAGTCATGTAAGACTAACTATTTTCACATTATATAATTACTATGCTTTGTAACAGTTATTATTCCAATTATCATTTTAGTACTATTTTTGTTCTATATTTACAATATATCCACTTATGTCCTTATAATAGTTGTATCATTATTCCCTGTTTTCTTAACTTCCATGTAGCCCTGCCCCAAGCACAAAACAAACAGAGCCCCAATCTAAAAACATCCTTCTGTTATATTACCAGACATTGATATTTTTCTACTTTGGACTGTAGAGAAGGGAAAGTATTAGTTAGATCAGGGATTATCGGACTGCCAGGGCTACCAGTTTGACTATTTGGAGCCATATTTACTCAGATACAAGTATGCATTTTGAGAGTAAATTTAGGAAGAAATAGCAACCCTGATTGGCCCCAGTCTCGTTGCGAAAGACATTTGCTTGTATTGCCATATTATACAGGACAGAATAAAGGCCATTTTATAATCTGATAAAATTCCATGTTATTTTATGATAATTTAATTGCCGATATATAATATCATTATGACCCATATTATATAACAACACATCTAATTAACCATTCAATATATTCCAAAAGTACCATTAATTGTGTTATTTGCTGTAACATTGTCATGTTACTCACAAAACTCCTTAAAAGGATGACATGTTTTGCACAGTACTTTGGCTGAACACGAAAAGAAAGTATTATTTACTGATCGAAATCCACTGTGTCTCAGAATCACAGTCATGTCTGGAATATCGATAAAATATAACCAGCCATATAATAAACAGTTACTATTCTGTTTATGCGCCCATTAAGAAAGGATTTGTACATGGAAGTGACATTTATATGGCACTATAATATCACAGTGGGCTAGCATTGGAAATAAATATAGCTCCACATTTTATGTTTTGTTTGGCTTGACAGCAAATCGACTGTCCAAATGATAAGAAGCATGCCAAATCTCTTTGTTCCAATTATAAAAACATTTTGATATAGGAATTAAATAATACCTTACATCTTGTGTGCTTTATAGCATCAATACAGAGGACGAGACCCCACAACAAAGAACGGCGCGCAGAGCGGCAAGATATCTTAATGACTCCTAAAATAATAACTAATCTAATCGACCATTCAATATATTCCAAAAGTACCATTAATAATGTTATTTGCTGTAACATTGTCGTGGTACTCGTAAAACTCCTAAAAATAATGACATTCTTTGTACAGTAGTCACTGCGGGGCTGAATACGAAATATGATATTTACTGACCGAAATCAACTTTGTCTTAAAATCACATCAATAATATTGAGAAAATATAACCAGCCATATAATAAACAGTTACTATTCTGTTTATGCACCCATTAAGAAAGGATTTGTACATGGAAGTGACATTTATTTGGCACTATAATATATCACAGTGGCCTAGCATTGGAAATAAGTATAGCTCGGCAGTCCAAATGATAAGAAGCCAAAGGTGCCAAATCTGTTTATTGTAATTGTATACTCGTAATTAGCTTGAATTAAGCAGTCAAAAGAGTCCTTAGCCCCTTATGCACTATAATAGTATCAGTACAGACCATTAAACATAGGTTTCAAGTCTTTGTTGGTCATTAGGGATCGTTATAATTTTGGCTAGTAAACTCTTATCATTTGGACAGACGAAATAATTTTTTGAAACTACGGAACATAATATACTGGTATGGAATTAATTCATACCACTATTCCACTGTGGCATCATGCCTTTACCATTTTCTTTGAATATCAACTACTTTTATCCGGATCTTTATATTCGCTGAGTCAGATATACTTGCCCTTAAAAAGACAATAGTGCTTCAGGCCAGAAGAAGAAAATCCCTACTCAAAGAACAAAGAGAGCTTGCACACAGTGGCTTTGTTGTTTGGCCCATTGGAATTACTTCATATAAGAAGCAATATCTTTATATTATTTCCCTTACAGACCATTGTACAGGAGAACAAAAGAGCGATTGAAACGGGCCTCTACAATAAATTGTGTTCAGTTATTTTTGGAGGTACGATTACTCTCTTTTTGACCCATTGACGGAATGTGTTTGATTTTTTTATGTGGACTTATTATTACTTACTTCCAAATAGTGATCAATGCTTTTGGTATTATACTTTTATATAATATAGAATGTTTTCCTAGTAATTAAGTACTGTAATTACGACTGTGTCAAATGTATGTACATGTAAGTATAATACATTTTTACTGAAATCTTAAAATAGCATTTGTTTTGACAAAGTGGAACTGCAGTTTTCTAAATTTTGAAGGACAGCCTTTCTCCGAAAATGACAAGATTGGGTCCAAGATTGGGTCCAAAGCTTTCTCTTTTTTTCAGCAGGTGCGCACAGTGGTTTCATCTAAAGATCAATGTAAATTAGTAATAAGATACCTATAAAATAGTGGATATGTTTTACCCTTTATTAATATCCCAGAGCCGTCCACTGTTCATGATAAGTTACTTTTTAAGAAGACTAAAAAGAATATATTCATATCTTATTACAGGAATTCAGTAATTACATTTTTGGAACAAAATCCTTAAATTACACGGAAATAGTAACTTTCAACAGCAATGCGTGCCTTTTCACATATCATTTTCACTTTCTGAGGTGTGTTCACGATTTCTCTCTCTCTCTCTCTCTCTCTCTCTCTCTCTCTCTTTCTGAGGTGTCTTTGTTATTTCAGAGCTGGGAAAATAAACACGGGGCGATTTTTGGGAAGAGAGAAAATCGGATCGTGCTTTTGAAAGAAGATTTCCGCCTTTTGGAGGATTGAGAAGTTGCGTCAGAGTGACCAAATGTATGGAAAGCTTACTAAAGATATCGTTTGTTCTCCTTCGTTTTTGAAATAACTGTCCAAATGATAAGGAACAAAGTGCACCAAATTAGTTGGTTCTAATTCTATAAAGAGCTTGAAATAAGCAATCGAAAGAGTGTTAACCTCCTACGCTCCTTTTATAGTATCATTAGAGAGAATAAAACATACTTTAAAAGAATTGTTGCCTCTTCCAAAGAGTTACAAATTTGGCTAGAGAACTCTAAGACTTATCATTTGGACAGTTGATTAATTTATTAGCACAAAATATAAGAGAAAAATATTGGTCTATGAGTGTTTTATGTATTAATTTCCCTTTAGTAATTATTACAATTGTTAAATAATTCAAAACATATTTTAAAACCTTTGACTAAATTTATATCATAGTATATGCATATAAAAGGAATTCATGTAATTGGAGAACAGAAGGAGATTCTAAAATATTCATTAACCAAAACCCCAATATTTTATAAGACACTTGATATATTATTTACATACAAATTAGAGATTCTTCAATATTGAACAGCCTAAAATGATGCAAATATGAAGACTTATCTCTCTTAAATCTTGTCAAAATCCAAAATGTAATCCGTAAACAAATATAAATGCGATTATTTTTTGTCTTTACTTTTTCGAGCGGATGCATTTATTATGCAAACATT
>LR141194.1:0-13363 GCA_900659605.1 Tisbe holothuriae | reverse complement strand
GAGGCGGCCAAGACGTCGAGTTCGTGCGCCGTTCACATGGTGAAGCGGCACGAGAGGGAGGCGTTCAATGTCGTTGTAGATGCCAGGGAGATGGACGACGTCATTAAATTGAATGAGAAGAGGAATGAAATGTGAATAAAGAATGCATTTTACGAGGAAACTATTACCCTAGAGAGTGGGTGGCTGGACGTTGAACGAAATCAATTGAACGAATTTTTTACTGGACATTGAACGAATCCTTTTGGACATTGAACGAATCCATTTTGGACATTGAACAAATCCATTTTGGACATTGAACAAATCCATTTTGGACATTGAACGAATTTAATAGGAATTTGCCATGTTTTGAAGGTATGTGCCCCCTTTTGAAACAATGGCTTTGCATCAAAGCGGGTAAATTCATTTGTACTATCTTGCTTTGCATTAAATAAAGAAATGGCTCATAACTACAAATTGGCCTTCCTTGTGGCCACCGCCGCCACTGTTGTTATTGGGCGTGGACTTGCCGCCCCAAACTACAGCCACTTTTTTCTAGGAAAAGCTGAAAGGATATCTTGAAAGGCTGCTCTGAGGAAAGATACTGAGTTTAACAACAAAGATATCTATGACAGCTGGGTCTGAGTAACATTTTCAGTTGACAGGCAATAAGTGCCCTCTAGTAGTAGGAGCCAAATTAGAGCTTTTCCTTTCATGGACTGGTGTTTACTTTCTGATACTAGATGGCTCTGATCAGATGTCCACTGGCAGTAACTGTTGTTGTACTGATCTCTTTGTGTAACAAAGAACATCTCTCCTCTGAGCTTCTGAGGGCAATTACCCTTGCCACTTTGGGCGTTTTTTTTCCGTAACAGCCACTATTCGGTAAAGTGCTGCGCATTCAAAAGTAAAATGTTTCTTTAAATTTTTGGTTCAATTTTGATAAACTTTTCCATTCAATTTTGATAATATATTTTCGTTCAGTCAAAAAAGGATTCGTTCAATGTCCAAAAACTTTCGTTCAATGTCCAAAACTCTTCGTTCAACGTCCAAGTAATGACGTTTTTCGGACAAATTTTCGTTCAACGTCCAACACGCCTAGAGAGTCTATTGTCGCAGCAGTTGACGCATTGATTTATATGAATAATCGGTTTGGCTTTCATTTAAGCGTTCAAATATTTTCCGTTGTTCAACAAATATGGGTACCCGATTTCTCAAAGGTAATCTTTTCAGCAAATATTGGTACCAGATTTCTCAAAGGTAATCTTTTCATTATAACAACACTTTAATTTTAAAACTTTAGTGCAGAAGCGGAGCTAAGCATTTTTTTACGGACAAGAGAGCCTATAAAATAATAAACGGTATACTTCAAATTATTAAACACAATACAATAGTAATTTCCTCAACCCATTGCAATCGGATCAACGCCTTCCTCCTCCACTCCCTTAGCCTCAGCAGCAACCTCCTTCTCACTCGCCATAATGTTATAACTATCCTCGGCGTGCGACGTCATCATATGCCTGGCCACCGCCTGAACGTTGTGACACTGCTCACAGCAGATCGGGCACTTGCGACTCTCAGCCTCATTGTCAGACAGACTCAGCAGCACTCTGGCAAGGCTGGACACCTGTCCCTGCATGTGATTGGTTACAAGGTGCTTGCCTTGGAGCTCTGCTGGGACTGGCTTGGAGCAGAAGGTGCAGACGTTACGGTTGTCGCTGCCGTGCACTGTGGTGTTGTGCTGCTGCAGGAACTCTTTGTAGAAGAAGACCTTGTCTGGGCAGGATGGGCAGGAGAAGGGTTTGCTGGTGGGGGTGATGGCGATAGGCTTAGTAGGCTGTTCTGGCTCTGGAGTATAGGGTTGTTGAGGTGGTTCTACAGCCTCCTCAAGGTACATTCCATTTGTGGCTTCGTTCGCTGCGCTGTTCGCCTCGGGTCCCTCGAAGAGAATGCCACCTGCTGGGATGCTTTCCTTGTTGGTGGTCAGGGGCCGGTTCCTGTAAAGCTGAATCATCTTGTCCATGTGCCTGAAAAAAAGTATAACGATGTCAAAATGATTTGGTAAAATATTTGTTTTGAAAATGGCTTACTTGACTAGATAGTGCAGAAGAACTGCATTGAACGCATACATCCTCGCCCCGCACTCTGTACACGACTTGATCCCCCTCAACTGTGCCGCAAAGTTGTCCATGTGCGACATGGCGATATGCGTCCGCACATTACCCGGCACCTTGTACGTGCTCTGGCAGACGGAATCCGCGTGACACTTCAGCGCATTCATCCGGAGGTGGGAGACCGCGACATGCTGACGAAGCATCGGCTTGAACGGGGACGTCTCTTTGCAGGTGGGGCAGGTGAAGTCGCCATTGGAGTCTGGGTGGATATTGTCCATGAACTGGTCCAGTTGGCTAGCTGGATTACTAATCGACCGGACATTTGTAATGGTCATGACCCTTGGACTGTTTGCAGGATACGGCTGGGATCTAACAACACTTGGCGCCCTCACAATGTCCGCCTTCCTTATCCTGATGGTCTTCGGGCTCGGGTCCATTTTCGTCCCATCGACGGCCACCAGGGTTTCCACCTCCTTCCCGTTCATGTGCTGCCCCGCCACGTGGCTGATAAAGTCCGCCTCCGTGCGGAACTTGTCCCCGCAGGCGTTGCACGTGTAGACCGCGTAGTGCGTGTCCGCCATGTGGTTGTTCATGGCGACCTCGGAGTGGAATGGCTGGTCGCAGGTGGGGCACGGGAAGAGCCCGGAGGAGGAGACGGAGTCGCGGTAGGCGGTGGACATGGTATTGGATCCAGAGCAAATGACGATTGTCAGTAAAAAGTTGGGAGCGGACTATTGAGGTTTGATTTAGGTCAAAGGTGGACACTGGAAAGCATTTATTTTACCAAAATAACCGAAGAAAAAGAAAGAAATTCGTTTTGAACGTTTTTCTTTTTTACTCAGTCTTGAGGGCAATTTTTTTCTGCGGCATTCTGCTGGCAGGGCGGCAGCAGAGGCGGCAGTGTTTGGCTGGGTTTCGGCAGCGAAAGAAAACCGGCAGCGCTCTACAGGCAGCTCAGCTGAGCTCAGAGGCGAGCAGAAGCCGGTTGTTATCACTGTCTTTGGTTTCCGTTCTCCCCAAGGTATATAGAGTAAGTGGTTCTCCCCAAGGTATATAGAGTAAGAACTGGTTCTCCCCAAAGAGCTGGACCATGAAGCTACTAAATAATAGCTCTATGAGCTGGACATATACAAGAACCAAGGAAGTTATATTGAGTATAATACAGCCATGACAAGAACGTATACCTCATACTTCCCGCCAAATTTGATGCGCCGTCATTTTTCGCCGCCAGATATCGAGAGCATCATGTGAGAGGCAAGGTTGCTTCCATTTCCGGTTTATTTAAAACGAAAAACGGAACTGATTGATCTGAATACAGCAACCTTGCCTCTCTCCCGACACTATCGACATCTAGCGGATCTATATGATTTGATTAATTTTGGCGGGAAGATAAAGGTATAGCATAGCTATGTATTGCTTAATTGAAATCATGTCTTGGAAGAGTTGGCCCCGTGGTGGTTGTCACCAGCTTTATTGATCCCGTTCATTTTCACACCCAATGTTTTAAACGAGCCGAAGAACATTCATTAATTATTCACCTGAGTAGGATTTTCCCCTGGCCTTAATAACTAGTTAACCGCGGTGACCAATGGCGGTGTGGTCACAAAATGTGCCACACTCGCTTTCTTTAATTACAGACTTGAAATGGAGCTTGTCGTATATACGTATTCATGCAAAACCACCCATATATCGTATCTGGAGGCCAGGTATTTCTAGTCATGCATTTAGCAATACTTTGGGGTTGAAGAAAATATGGGAAGCGCGAATGATGATGAAGGCGCGAAAGGATTCTTCTTCTCTTTCTCTCTCTGCTGCCTTGCTGCACTACTACGAGCTTCGGCCGGCGGCTGCCTCAGAGCTGAGGCACGCAACGCAAAAAAAGAAAAGGAAGAAGGAAGAAGCGCGCGTCAGTTGCCGACTTGAGCTCGCTCAGTGCACAACAGAGGATATTAAAACAATTGAGTGTTGTCAGTGTGTGCATAATAGAATAATAATATTAATTCAACGTCTTTAGCTGTCGTGATCATCAGCAGTGCTCGTGTAAAAGCTCGTGTTGTCCACATCTCGGACGGATCGAACAGTCATCGCGGATCAGGTCAATATTGAAGCATGCCGATGCTGTGGGCAGTAGAAATGTAACACGCTTTTAAACCAGGTTTAGGGTTAGAATAGAGAGGTAAACATTTAACACTGAGGTGGTGGTCGCATGACATTAATTATTTGCAAAATGTGTTGACATTCAAAGTGCATAAACTGCACTGTTGCGCGCAGCCTTAAAGGGTGCGTAAATTGGATAGAATTTCCCAGGCAGAATTACGGGGAAGAAAGGCGTCGTTAAGTAATGACGGCCACAACACACAAGTGTGTTTTAAGGGACTAAAGATGTCCCTTTTGTCATAATCAACTAACTATAACTATATAGCTATGAAATCCAAGGTCAAAGAGTGATTAAGACATGATTGAGTGTTTTAGCTTTGAAGGGAAGACTGTTATTAACGTTTTGCCTTTATTTAAAATCTATATCAAACATGTGTAATGTTACTTAATATATTTTAAGCATTGAGAGACTCCTTAAAAGTATATTTATGTTTCCAACTCTCCAAGGTCTTAAAAGGCCTAAATATATTCATGCTTAACAAGATTGTTAGCCACAGAATAAACGCTTCGTTAAGAAATCTGTATAAACAAATTGATAAAAAGTAGGAGACTACAAAAGAGGAGAATGTTTGTAGTCCGTTTTGCCTGCGAAGACATTGTTTGTCAAACTTGTAGTTTAGGACATGTGTAGAACATGTGCTTTTAAAATGAAGCAGGATCAGACATGAAAGAATGTCATTGCATAAAAAGGACTATTATTATACGAGACATTCTTCAATCGCAAACGCAATGTCTAAACTATATTCTTGATTATATAATGGCTACATATCGCATTATTCTCAATGGTTTAAGCCTGATACCCTGATGTCCCTCCTTCTACTCCAAGGAGAGGTATAGCAGAGGAGAGAAAAATACTGTTTGCTCTCCTTCTTCTACTATTCCTTCGTATACACTCTCACTAGAGACGGCAACACAAGGGCTGAGAACTCAGGCTTCAAGACCATGACTGTGATGCACTCTTTTACTTTGGTCTGCAGACAAGATGATGAGCAAACACTGCACAGAGCCTTTGCTCATAAAAGAAGAAGGAGAAGAGAACTTTTCTACAAAATGAAAGTGGTTCATTGTGAAATTAGAGGTTAAACTATATGACATATGGTTTAACATATTAAAGGTATACCATGCCATTTATAACCTCAGATATAACTATGAACTTGCTATATATTTTAAATTGATCTTACTTTCGCCTTGCTCATCAGACTAGCAAGACTCAAACCCAACAGTTGATGATGAAAAAGGTTAAAAAGGTCGCCTTGAGGGACGAGGAGGAAGAGAAAGAACAGCAGACAAGGTGAAAAAGAGAGCTTTCTAAGCAAATACATATATATAATGATAAAATATTGCTGCTGCCATGAGGTGCTAAAAAGGGAGGAGAACATGCTGCAGTGTGCATGAATGGATCCGTGCCATGGACCAACAGCAAACCATGCATGAGATCATATGGGATATCCAGCTGTACTCGGGCTTTGCAGAAGAACCCTATTTGATATTATGAGGGTTTCTGGTGTGGGTAAAGTAATGTTTGTACTTTATCCGTAACAAAAAATGTCCCATGTGGTTTAGCTTTAACTCATGGCAAGTACTTTATCCGGCATAACTTTGGATGTCAAAAGGTGAGCAGAATTATTCTCATGCTTATTATGAAGCCGTGAGTGTAATTTGCCGTTGCCTTCTCTTACCTGGCCAAGTAGACAAGGGAATATGTTTGGTGCAGAGAAAACGCCTTCTTCTCCTTTGCCTAACACATTCGCCTATCAATATGACCTTGCTTTCTTTATTTAGACCGTCGGTTCTTCTTCCTTCTCTTCCTCAGTTACTGCTGCACCTGCTAGTGGCTCTCTTTTAAATGAGAGTCATCATCAAAGGCCAAAAATGGGGGCAGGGTTGACGAAAAGTTCAAAAGCTTTTACTCCAGTAAGATTGGACAAAGTTCTTGTTAGGAATTTTCTGAAACTATATATATCTTCGTACATGTTTATAGCATCAAATGAGACGATATGAAATGAATAAGGGTAACCTTGCTGAAGTATGGTTCTATGATCCAATTGTTTATTTATCCCCTAGCTACTAGCAGCAGCCTCTAACTCACACCGCCATACTCATGCCTGGCATAGTAGAAGTAGCAAAAGGCGAAATTAAGGCCATGAATAATACATGAGGATCGAATCGCGCTAGAAGAGTAGAAACAGAAGAAGGGGAAAACAGGAAAGCAGCTAGCAGCAAGAGCCATATTAAGGAAAGTGGAGGAAGGCAATACTAGCTTTAAAATCAGAGAGAACAGTTTTAAAGGCGATTTGTTCAGAGGAAAAAAGTTTAAAAGCGTGATCTGAGATAAAATGGTAGCTGGGGTTCGATTGTAAATCTCTGGAAATGGGAAAGAAGTCGGAGAAGAAGGCCTCATGGCAATTCGATACCTTCCACTTTCTTATATTTACTTTCCAGCTGCGTATATATATTGCAAGAGAGCTGCTAAAAAGTTTGCCGTGGTTGTGTACTTCTGTTAGTTGTAACTGGCTGCAAAATATGTGCTTTAAAACTCAATTGCCTCTCTTATTGTTCCAATTTTGAACACATAGTACAGAGATTACTGCAGTGTTGAGTTATATTCTTCTCTTTCCAAGACAGCGAGGAAACCTGAGTCAAGGAGGACAGAATCAGAGAAATGGTACTAACAAGCTAGACACGAAGATCAATAGCATCCCTGAAGTCTTGTGGGGGCAGCCATCTTGGAGAATTTACTCCCAGAATTTACTTTATTACAATGGGTTAAAAGGAGCTCAGCTTGCTTCTTCTTCCTCCTCTGCCATTTTAGCGTGAAGTGAAATCTCCAATACACTGCCCCCACAAGACTTCACAACAAAACCAGGCTACACAGGCAGGCAGGACGGGACATCTTCGTTTCTAGCTTGTTAGTAGAATAGAACTAAATAATCAGCTGCAAAGAGGACAGTTCTCGGTACTATGTCTTCAAAAGTACATACCATAGTTCCAATGTTTAACATGAAAGACTTCACTTGCGGTTCTTTAATTGGTCTTTGAATTAAACAAGCTGCAGTACGAGCAGAAGTCAATTTTCAGTATTCATTCTTTTCTAAAATAAACCTTACTACCTCTGATTCCACCTACGTATATTCTAGTAAAACAAGCTGCCTTTCTCTTATTTCTTCTCTCTTTTTCTGCCATTTGTATTGGCAGCAAGCCTGGCAGCTGTTTTCGCCAGTTTCAGCTAAGCCACTACTATGTTTGACAGCAAACTGCGATATTTATTCTGACAGAGAGGTCAACCATACATTGAATAGTTTTTTCTGTAGCACGTTAAGTCAAGAAAAAGATCTGGTTATCGTCCATCTGCATTTACTCCCATATTAGATTGCATCTTAGCTCCTCATAATCGGCGTCATTCAATGCATAATAAGTCCACAATATGGTTGTTAAGAGAGCAGATCTTTCTTGGTGCACTTTCACGACTCTCTGATCGACACATTTCCGTCCACTCGTCTCACCATTTTATTTCTACATCAGCACTTCTCACTTCTCTTCTCTCTTCGTCCAACCAACTTTGGTTGCTGCAGCAACGGCATAAAATGAAGAAGAAGCAGAAAAGTCTCCGGAGAAGGATCGACTTTCGCTACGAAGGCCTCAAGGTCAGGGATCCCATTTGGGCCACACAACAATAAGAACTTTCAATAGAGTGCCTCATTGAGTACTACTACAAATAGAGCAACCCTGCTTTTATGTATTTTTTCCGTGAACTAGTTATTGGAGTAAGCCCCGAATATAGCAGTAGCAGCTGCCACTGCATCCAGCTATAAACTACTAACAGTTAACAACGGTACATTCTATGTCGTAGATGTGAAAGCATATCGGACTTTGGTAGAGGAAAATGTGGAGGGCATGGAGCTCTTTTTATATTAACTTAGTTGCCGCATCATTATGTCGCCTCTTTGAACAGTCTTTTTACATGACGTTTAGCCATTTATAGTTAACCAGTTTGTTTTAAGCTGTTGTTGTTATTATTTCAGAGACTTGTAGAAGCAGGAAAAGTTTCTTCTTCTTCTACTCAGTTGGTCTTGTTAGGGACTTATTTAAGAAGGGAGGAAAGTTTTTATTCGCTTTAAGAGGCTTGGGTGACTGACGGAGGAAGAAATAAGAGCCAATAGGCGAATAAATGTTACCTAAGAAGGAGCACGACGTGCATAATTATAACTTGGTTTTATGGGACAATATTGTTATTTCTTCTCTGGTCCACAGTTTGGCCCTCTTTCAAAAGCCCCATAGCCCTAGAGTCCTATTGTCTGAAACAAACAAGCAAGTTAAAAACGCAGTCAATCTCTTTCGAGACGGAAGGAAGGACGGAACAAAAAGTGTCTTTGGCAGCGAAACGCACTAAAACACGGAATCAAAACATAATGTTGTTCATCCTTTACGAATGATGTTTGCATTGATCAAAGGCAGTACATTTGATTTGATTTGGTTGTTGGTTGCCTTAAATGTACTATGCCGCAAACAATGAACTTGTTTCCTAGAGGTTACGATGTCAATTGACTTGGCTGTACGAGCCACACAGGAAGCAGTCACAGAGCGCTAGTGCAATTTATATCATATTTGGATAGCAGTATTATAGGAGAAGCCCTTTTTTATTTTATTTTATTTTTACGCAAATCAATTGTACAGTACGAGACTTGCTTATCATCTCCTATATGACTATAACCCACCAACACGTACACCCATATGCAATGTAGTATATGGTTCCAAAAGCCTTCTTTTCCTTTTACTTCAATGGCTACTTGTCCCTCCAAGAGAGAGAGTGTGTTTATCAAATGCTACCGAGTGGAATCGTCGCTCAGCTCGACTTGGAGTTTTGGACGGAAAAGCTGGAAGGAAAGAAGGAAGGCAGCAGCAGTCGCTGTCAACAAGCTGTCTTCTTGGGTTGAAACGGGGACTAAAAGGGCGGAATATAGAGAGATGAAATAAACACACATGGCATTTGTCAATACTAATATAATTTATGTATTTAAAATTATTTAATGTGGACATAAAATATGTGTCGGTATACAACATTAAAGGTGAAGCTTATAAGGCCGAAGAAGAGAAATAACATGCGGTATAGAAATCGGTATTTCTTCCTATATATGTTTCTGCGAACCCAACTTCTCTAGTTGAAGGTCCTTCTGCTTCGTTCTCCTCCTTCTTTCCATTTAGCCGCTTGACTGTGAGCTGCAGAAAGACGGAAACTGGTAGGATATATATTTACAGAAGAGGAGAAGAAAAAGAAAAAGGAAATCTCACATGTATGTTAGGTTGTTGTTGTTCCTTGTATGTGGTTTAGACAGAGATTTACAGGGGAAAGGGACTCGAGTGTTAGAAGACCTTAGTAGAGAGGGGATATGTTATACAGATGAATATGCTTATAATACAGCAGCACGTTATATGTTACATCGCCCGGCACTTGCACAAAATGAAAAGCAGAATACATAAACGTGTATGATATCTGGGAAATGGGAACACTGTTATGGAATGATAGGAAACCCTCCTATGAAAGCTTTATTACGTTACTTTCTCTGTTCCTCCTATCCCTTTGGAAGCTTGCCTAAATTATATCAACAATATTCCATTGTGTCCATTGTGTCTGATGTCTATTTGAAAGAGCGGAGGAGCCCGAACAAAAGCATGTATTATATTAAAATGATATTATTATAATTAAGGCAGAGAAAGAGAAGGGCCTCCATATTCTAGAGTACTTAGATTCCTCCTTGTTGTGACTTAATGTGCATTTGTATTTTGTAGTAACCCACAGTTAAATAAAGTTAGTGAAGAATAGTCCTGCTGTCATCCTCAGTCAACTATGGTGTAAACAGTGAGAAGCTCCTTCTGCTCTTCTTTTATTGTGGTTCCTCCTCGAATTGGCTGCATGCCATGCATTAGCAGCTGCCTTCTGATCACGTGATCTCCTTCATAACATTTGACTCCCCTTGAGAGGGAAGAAAAAGGAGAAATACCTAATTGTGTGGGATTCGCCCAGTGACTGAAGAAGAAGAAGCATTGTAAGAGGCTAGAGCTAGAGTTGATTGTGGGATCAAAAGAACTGATGGGGGAGAGAGAAAGCGGCAGGAAGGTTAAATTTAGAGTGTGGGGTAACTTATGGTTGATGGACATCTTATTAAGTAATCAATCTTTCGCTAATCTATATTTAGTATGATATACGTACGTATATTCCCGTCACCAATTGTTCTAGAGATCTCCTCTCCATTACTTAAGAAGTGAGCATGTCGCTGAGGTTTTCCCTCCAGACATGCACTGAATACATTTATTCTCCTCCGCCCCCAGCCCAGTCTCTGCTCTCCTTTCCCTTCTGTATCTGAAGCTGACGTACACAATACATGTTTGGTGGCAATCATTAGATTCAAGGTTGTCTGTTTCTGGGGAGAGCAATGATGGTTGGCAAGGGAAACTCCCCTTCGAAATGTAGTGTCAACACTCAAAATGACGCCATGTGTATTCTATATCCTATTATTATATGGTCAATACGCGGTCTAAATATAGATCTTCTACCTTTTTGTGCTGATAAAAATAGCCGTGCATATTTTTTTTCTTTCGCCCTCAGGAGGAAAAAAGGAATTTGCAATCAGAGCACAAAAAGAAAGCCATAAAAGAGAGGAAAAGTTGGCTAGACAATTCTTGTGGTTCTGATTTACCAACTGAGTTAGGCAAAATTCGACCAAGTAAATACCGTAGCAGTTTCAAAATGATATGCTAAGTAAAAATGTGCTTTGAATCTAATTGCCACTAGTTATAGACGAATATGGCACAGCTTAAATCTATTAAAGTAATTTGTAGTTTATTCCCACCCGACCTCTGTATAAAAGTCAATGGTTTTGGAATACATGACTGGGGTTTGGACAATTTTAGACGAGGGCAAACGCCGAGGAAGAGAGGAAGGGGGATACTATAAAGAATAGGAGGCCGGAAGAAGGTCCATGACAAGCAAAGTTCTTCCTCAGTTGTAGTTTTGCTCTTGCTGCTGCTGCTGCTACTAAACTTTCGTCTCCTTCTCAGGAAAGAAAGCTATTTGGAAGTCCCAGGGGAGTGAGAACCGTGGCATTCATACTCAATTTATGTCCTCCGTTTGTATCCTTGGGAAGCAGAGGAAGAAAGAAAAAAAAAGAGTTAATCCTACTACAAACTGGTTTGCGTTAGTAGAGTTGTTATCAAAATATAAGATAGCTAGATCTAAAAGCACTTTCTTCTCTAAGTCAAGAATATTACTACACACTATTATAAACATGGTTCACTTCTCTTTCAATGTAATGTTCCCTAATTGCAGACTTCTTTGACGCAGAGAAAAAGAAAGAGTTCTTCTTTGTCGCTCCCTTTTTGAACCCAGGCAACAGCTGCAGCAGCTGCCGTCGTTTCTCTTTCTTTCTCTCTCCTACTTTCAACAATCAATAGCAACGAGTGCAATCAAAACTTGTTCAATGATGTTGACATTTTCCGGCATTGGACACTTTTGCAGAAGAAAAGAAATGGAAGAAGGCCTTCTTCGTTCTTTGCCCGTCTTTCTATTCTCCTTTGGCTTGATATCATGCCACAAAAAGGGGAAGAAGAAGGGATAACAGCAGGCCAGGGGAAGGGGCCAGGTGGGGAAGACAAGAATATTGAAGGAAGCTTCATGATAAACATTCAATGGAAGTATATTTAATTCCGGCAACGTCTTTCTGCATAATTACGGACAATTCGACCAAAGAAGTCGGTTTTAAAGCATTTTTTTAGTTTTAATGTGTATTTGAAATGACCATAATTATTCTGAGGCCGTGAGTATTATTTTTTGTAGTTTTTGTATAGCCTCAGTTTTCGCAATGCGGAACTCCGTCTAACAAGGAGCAAAAAAGCAATTGGTTACGGTGCCAGAGTCTCGCCATTTTTCATTCTAGGTTTGCAATGACATAAATTTCAGTTTAAGTACGTATAGCATTGGTCTAAATTACATACACAATGTGTAACAGGATGCCACATAGGTACTATAGAGGAAAAGCTTATTCTTGTCTTGAAATGAAAAAGAGAATTGAAAATATGTTCTTCTACTTCATCGCTGTTGCTGCCCAAGGGTATACGGGCTATATTTAATTTATTAGATGCTCTCTTCAGCCTGGATCATCTGAGAAGAAAAGGTACTGTTGTCGAAAAAATGGAATAAAAAGTTTATGTTTTGAAATAGGATCAAAAGGAAGCTCGACTTTTTCTTGACACAATTCACAAAGGAAAAAGTATATGACAGATACTGAAAATTTTCTACAGTTCCATCATCTTTACCAAAAAGAATATTTAATTGCATTTTTGTAACGTTGTTGCCTCAAAGAGGCGCAATGCAGAACCCAGAGGGGGGAAGTGGAATAACATCGATTTTTCAATCATTTGACAGGCTTAGAATGCATTTTGCAAAACTAGCATCAAAATCAATTTTGTTTTGACAGGTACTGAATAACACCGACATAAGTTCCGGAATAGTGACGACGTATTGGGTGCTGCGGCAATCATAATGTTCCTTTTAACATGTTCATGAAAATGAGCTTATTGACAGCATCAATAGTGACAACATTGTCATAAAAATCATCCATATGGCAGTGCTTTTTATACTTAAAAAATTACCAAATATATATGACAATATAACCGGAAATATTTCCTGTTTTATACCCCGTACGGCCCGTGTAGGAGCTCTCTAATTGCATAAAACATAATTTTTATGACGCTCTTTTTGTTATGACGCTGGTCACGATTTTTTTGCTGCCCCCTGTTGGGCATTTAAAAATGATGCAATGAGCAGTGACAGAAATCGATTTTGACTGCTAAATATAGGCTGTAAAGCTCTGTATATATATTGGTCCTCATGGCTTTTTAGTCATTATTTAGATTGTCCTCACTATTCTGGCGGGAAACTTATTGTCGGCACTAGTCCATGGTCTGGCTTTTCTAAACAAATAATTCGATGCTAGTTTTGCAAATGCAAATTCGAAACTGTTCCAGTCGACGCTATTCTAGCCACCCGCGTCCAGATATAGACTGTCTATTGTATCGCATCATCATACGAGCGGGGAAATCTCAAGAATGTTGTAATAAGT
>LR141193.1:0-13355 GCA_900659605.1 Tisbe holothuriae | reverse complement strand
AACCTCTCTTCATTCATAGAGCACATTAGTTGTCAGACTGAGTACTATATGATTTTTTGGTATATTGCTGTTTCTCTCTCTCTCTCTCTCTCTCTCTCCAGTTTTGACTTTTTCTCTCCGGAGATAATCCATAATGCCAAGAAGGTCTAAAAGTGCACAAGTAACCCCGAAGGTTTGACCTAAATACACCCTTCAAAAAGGTTAACTTTGTGTATTTTTTTTATCTTCCTTCCTGGATATAACGATTTCAGCGTAATAAAAATGCATTTTCTCCTCTCCTTTCTTCACTGATTAGTTCTAATGGTCTTTTTATTATCGGTTAGAAGTCTTCGTGATAGTGCAACAAAACCTCTTTTATAATAATAATAGCCGGCCGGGGTAAATTCCTTCCTTCTGTATTTGGGCAACACCATTGAATCGCCATTAGACGCAACTATATAAAAACCAGTTTCGTGTCAATTGTTTTCGAAAAACCGGCTTTTAAGCTCTCAAAATAGACGCAGGGTTGCCAATTGTTCCAAAAACAGTCTAAAATGCTCTTAAAACATCAACTTTGTATCATATTTAGGAGGAAATGGCAACCCTAACTTTATTCTTCCGTTGTCATCACTCAGCCCGATTTTGAATTATTACGATTGACTCCCAAATTCCTTTTCATCTATTTTTACAACGCCGTGAAATGACCGCAAAATGATCCCTTCTTCAGCTTTATAAATAGTGTCACAATGGGGTGATTAATTTGGGAGGAGAACGAATCACTGTCGCAGGCCGACGCCTTGGCAATGAGCCACCACCACAGCCCCCCATTTTTGCACTTATTATACTACATAATTCTGGAAGATTATCAACCGTAATAAACAATAATTTACTTTAGACAAACTGTTTATAACCCTGTTTTTGTTTGACTTTAGCAGAAGTTGGTAGTGGTGGATTAAGCATTTGTTGAAGCTTTTAAGGGCGCCTTCGTCATAAAATATGCGACTTTTGGGGGTTTAGAAGTTGTTTTATCATTTGGAAAATCTCGAAAACCGCGCTTCATCAGAGAGTATAAAATCCACGGGAGTTTTACCAGCACAAAATAAAGAGTGCTAGATGAAAAAGAGGTCGTAATAGGAATGTTTTCACCCGACGAAATTAAAAAGATCATTTTAAAAGATAACCAACCAATGTAACATATGCACATTTTAACCATCTTACAGACTATAAACATTGACCGAAAGTCCAAGGATTTTGCAAGTCGAACTCCTTACATAATTTGAAGGACAGCTACTCACAGCTTGCAAAATTATGTTAGCTTGTTATTATTTTTACAGTTTTGTCTCATCGGGCCCAATTTTAGAGTCTTCCAAAGCAGTCTGACAAACCAGTGACTACCACCACTGATGAACCTTGAATAAAGGCAAACAAAACTTTTATAACAGAAAAATCTTCTTGTCATAAAACCAGACACACTTCTTCTTCTCTCAAGCGGCAGCAACACTCATCCACTGTCATTATATCGTTTTCAAAGCTCAATTTTCTCCTTCTCTCTTCTTCGGAAGAAAATGCAGCAACTTCTTCTAAGGTTAGAGCCACATGACATGAGAATGACAATACTGCATATTATTGGTGTTTCTGTACCAAGAACTTTAACAAAACAACGAGGAGTAGTTACAATTTACTTTTCTGTACCAAGTTGACCTTTTGATTGCCCACGTTTTATGTCGTCTGGCTTCAGGTTCATCTCTGCAGGTATAATAAACTGGGAGTGTAATTTGATCCCTTGTGAAGATGAGCATTTTGCTGTCCGACAGTTCATCCATTAGAAGAAAACGGACGAAAAACCCTTTGACCGCGCGACGGACGACGCTAAGGAGGGTTGGGCAGCTATTGGGAAGGGTAGCAAACACAGGGCAAACAATTATATTAATAATGTAGGTATTAAATAGATTATTAAATGTTGTTTTACTGTCACTACTACAAGTATAAACTCGTTCACTGTAGTACTTTGTGGTACTATTTCCCTAGGAGAAATGAGCCTGGGAGCTTCTTCTTTCCTGATCCTTCCAAAGGTCTCCTCCCAAAATCATCTTCCCCTTCTTCCGAAGGAGTTTCGCCAATCATAATATTAAAGGTCTAATGAAGCATAAAGGGCATTAAAGCCTCTTTGAGTCGGCGAGAAGCCATCAAAGAAACTACAATCGCTTCTGAAATGCAATCTCTTGAACAGAGTTGCATTTGCAAAGATGACTAGAAGTTACTTTTTAAATGTAATTTGACACATTCTAACAAGTGTTTTGCCTGATATGAAGTAATCTGGTTACAAATCTAGGGAACGTCAAGTGTAATTTTACTAATTTAGTTCTGCAAATGTAATCTACAAATGCCCTCGCATTCAAGAAAGCTTGTTGACGCGATTTTCTCATCATCAGGACAAAAAGGCTTTAAAGTGACCGAAAAATGTTTAAAATCCTTTTGAATGGTGAAAACATGAACTCCTCAAAAGATCCAATTTGTGCCCGGATCACTAATCACAAGCGAACATCAGTGAAGAAGAATTCGTCTGTCCAAATGATAAGAGTCCTCTAGCCAAAATTGAAGGTCTTCAGAAGAGCCAACAAAGACTTTTACCGTATGTTTTATGCTCTGTACTGATACGACCATAAGAGGTAAAGGACACTTGCGAATTACAAATGCTTATTTCAAGCTCTTTATAGAATTAGAACAATAAGATTTGGCACCTTATTTTCTTATCATTTGGACAGCCGAATTCCATCTCGACGTTTAACACTGACTGACATTTATATGACTGAACTTATCTTTCAATCTCGAATGATGGCCATTTAGACATCTCATTCGGAGGTAATAAAAGTGGAAGAGGAGATTCGAGAGACGTTACATTGTATTTGCTCATATCCTTGGACGAGTTAAACGGGTTTTGGGACTGGTACTGGTACTTGTACCGCTGCAGGCTGTCCAAATGATAAGAAGTAAAAGGTGCCAAATATATTAGTTATAATTCTATAAAGAGCATGAAATATGTATTCAAAAGAGTCCTTAAGCTCTTATGTACGTTTAGAGTATCAGTACAGAGCATAAATCATACGTTAAAAATCTACATTGGCTCTTCTGAATAGTTACAAGTTTTAACTAGAGAACTCTTATCATTTGGACATTTGCGCTGCAGGCATTGTGTTTATTGAAAACTAGATCATATTCTGGCAAAACCTAATTATTCAATATTTGGCTATACAGTAGATGTGAATGTAAATACTAAAATGATTATTGTAAAGAGTATTCAGCAATTGTTGGTAATAATTGACTTATGTTTCATGCAATATGGACAAAAGGTTCAAGTCAGACTCTAATGTTCATATGAGTGCATATTTCGGTTGTCAAAAGCTATCATCCGTTCTATACAATTTTCCTAGAAAAAATGCAATAATATGCTCCAGTTAGAATCTTTTTTTCTTTATCGTTGCGTGAGTTTTTATCTGTTTTACGAGAAAAGAGAAAGAAGAGAAAGAATAGCATAGGGTGAAAATGGAATCGTAATAAATTCTTGGCAGGGTGAATGAAAACATTCCTAAAGAGATGCTCGATAGTTAAAACGCAAACCCTCCCTCAAATAAAAAAGAGGGTTAAAATGGGGAAAACAACGTGGGTTAGAGAAGGTTCGTTAGGCAAAGATGGGAATAATTAACGGTAGAAAACGCAAGATTAGAATTACAATTATGTTACGTAATATGATTTAGACGCTGGACTTCATGTACATAGAATGTTATTAAGTATTAAATCAGCTTTCATTTTGCTAAATTCATCTTGAATCTGCTTCGATGAAACGTCTCTTTAAACTGTTTTCCCTCCTACTTCAAAACCCCGAAGTTCAAACAGATTTAGGGTGCAAATGCGCATATTTGTCTTCACAAGCAGACCTCATCTTGTTGCTTCTGCAAAGACTCCAAAGGAGAATCTTCCGAGCGCCTCCGAAGAGTCTCCGAACGACTCCTCGAAGCGCGCACATTTGTTGCTTCTTCTTCAGTTTGGAGCCGGCCTCCGCTGTGTAAAGAAGGCGAGATTATCATATTTTTGTTCAAATAACCCCGTCATAAAAGGTGAAACGCGGGAGGGAAACTCCCAGCCGATAACATTTTGTGTCATCAGGAAATTCCTTCATGCATAACTTAAGCGCCCATTCGTACAAGTGACGGTTCAAGGTGTTTTAACTGTATTAAAAGTGCAATAATTGTGAAGTACACCTCCTTTTTTGCGTGCATAGTCGATCAATTCCTTAAACGAGGAACGAACGTCCTTGCCCTCTAGAGGCAAAAACGCTCCTTTTAAAGCATCTATGCACAGCATGATGATGATCTATTCCAAATACTTTGAATGGAAGAAGAAGAAACTCGGTTTTCACATCTTTGTTTTGTGATATCATTAACATCGCGTTTTAAGACCTTGGCATCTGCGAAAAAGAAGAAGAAGAAATCCCTCTCCGATATTTGACATTATTTAGGAGGAGATCGGGCAAGGTCATGAAGAAGACTCCGAAGACTCCGATCACATTTTAAAGTGATCTCCAAAGTGACTTCCTAAATCCTTGACTCACATCCGATATTTGTTTTCTCTCCGACTGTAATTAGGCATTAAAGTGTCTTCCGTTTTTATACACACACGAAAAGTATCATTATCTGCTCGCAATTAGAGCAAAAAGAGGATCAATGTCAAGGAGAAATACTTTTTATACACACATAAGAAGTGCCTTTTAAATCATGTGATGAAATGTTGTTTAGATGATCAAGCATTGAAAGATGAGATAAAAAGTTGAAGATTATTCGCAAAAGCTGAAAGATATTTTAAGATCCGAGCTGAGTTTGCTGTCACCAAACTTCTCATATCGCGTAAAATCAACAAAAGAAAAAAGAAAGTGACGAAAAGAAGACGTGTTTGGACAATGTTGAAACACTGCAGCCCCTCCACGGTGGACCTCCGCCGGCGATCCCGTCGCAACCTCACCTCCGAGAGCCTCTCGGAGCCCTCAACCTCCGTCGTCAACAACAACAACAACGACACCCTCAGCCTCAACTCGGTCTCCACGGCGTCAACAGTCAGCTCCGTCAGCAGCAGCAACCGGTCCGTGCTCAGCCAGCCGCTCGTCATTGAGGAGGAAGAGCTCTCCTCCGAGCACGCCTCCGAGCAGAGGGACCGCGGCGAGTCGGAGGAGACCGTCCACGTCTCCTCCATGGTCAAGGATGCGAGCACGTCCCCCAGGTGCACCATGATCCGGACGTCAAACAGCCTCATCTACAGCAAGAAGAAGCTCCTCCACTCGTCCAAGATCTACATCTCCCACGAGCCGACGCTGCCAACAGAGCTCAACACATGCCTGCAAACGACTGTTAATAACAATAACAATGTGACGCAACCGCGTACGCCGATCAAAATCTACGCAAAGTGCCTCCGCTCTGATATCGAGTACAAGACGCTGTCGGTCAGCCCGGCCACCACGTCACGTGACCTCATCTGGCAGCTGCTGGCCAAGTACAAGATGAAGCATCGCGATCCAAAGCTCTTCTACCTGACCATGGACATCAACATACAGAAGACGAAGCGGTCGCTGAGTCTGGACGATGAGTCGAGACCGGTTGAGCTGCAGTCATGCCACCCGTGGGGGGAGTGCAAGTTCAGCCTGCAGACGCGGAAAGGCGGCGTTGTCCGGGTCTATGACAGTGTCCTCATGTCAGCCTCGCAGTATAAATGCCTGCTCATATCTGAGGAAACGACCGCTGCGGAGGTCGTCAAGATCCTCTTCCACTGCTATGGCATTGATGAGAATGAGGACACGGCCAAGTACTGCATTGTGGAGGTCTCGGACAGTGGCCAAGAGCGCCGGCTGGAAGTGTCTGACAGGCCGGTCCAGGTGCAGAGCTCCTGGGCGAGTCCTTGTAATAACAAGTTTGTGTTGAGGTTGTCAAAGGCTCCGAGTTCGGAGGATGAAGGGTCAGAGTCGAGCTCCTCCGAGTTGGATACGAGTTATAACAGCAGTGGGGAGACTTCGAGTGTGTATTCGGCGCTGAGGTTCAGGGATTCGCCCGTTTCTACTTCTACGAGGTAAGACTCGTCATATTCGAAAGCATGACTAAATGGATAAACAATTTCTTTTTAGAGAAATGTAACATCGCGTCGTCACATATAAATTTTCTCAAGAATGTCCTTAAATTACGTTTCAAATGTAATTCCTACTTATACCTGCATATTTGCATTAAAGTAGCCATTTTAGCTATTTATAATTATAGACAGTACTGCACGTTCCGTAGTAAATATGTGTTTTCGCATGCTCGACCTTGGGTCTTAAAAGCTCTATTAACCATAAATCGTCACTTTTTACCCTTTTATTCCTCGGCCTTTTCTTTTGTATGTACACCCAATGCAATTAATAACCTCTTTTATTTACCCATAACTCATAGCTACATCTTGAAAATTACAACGTTCATTGCGCTTCATTTTGACCCTGACCGTCAAACGTGGGGTTGGGTCTAAAACATGATGTATGTGTTGCAGAAAAAGGATATTTATACCCTCAAATACTGTGCTGTACAAGGATATAACATGGCTTTGGACCGTGTATGGGAAAATGGGTTAAAAACGAGCTGGCGATAAATCATGTACGGAGCACGTTTGGTGGCCATTTTTCTCCTTCTGCTTTACAATTTCTTATCCTGCAACTTGACTTCCTACGATAATCCGGCAGTTTTGTTTGCCAAAAAACGAAAATGTCGAAATTTGGACCCTGTTTTTGTGTGACCAGCAAAGGTTTCTTTTGCACTTTTTGGCACTGGTGGTGATACATAAAAAGCGGACGAGTAAATTCCACCTTTTGTGTCCAGTGAGTATGGAGATGAAAGAAGGAAAAAAGTTTTCGCTTCGGGGGCTGCAACCCTATTAAATTGGCTTAGGGATTTGGAAGTTACGATAAGTGCAAACCTACTAAATTGTTTTAGGGATTAGTAAAACTAAAATAAGATATTTGAGTCAACTTGCTTCTTTTTCGGTCATAAAAGGCTGGAACTGGCCTATTTTTGATTAGATTTGGCTCAAAATTATATAACTAATGTGCACATATTTGACCTTTCCTTACTTATTTAAACTACTGTAAGGCATAACTTATGAAAATATATAATCGTGCATTACATTTGTACCTGTTTAATAATGTAACATAGCAAATGCCTATTCTGCATTTCTGCAATGCTCAACTCCGAATGTATGGAAGAAGGCGAAACTCTGTATTTAAAATTATAATCCCTTCAGGTCAACCCTTTTGAGTGCTTAATAGATGCAGTCGAATTATTACTCTTCCAATGCATAAAAATGGTGGAGTTGGTAGCAATGCCAAGGCCTGGACATGGAGATTAAAGGCGACATCAGTGGGCCAAGGACTTTGCACAGTGGTTTTCGAATGTAATTTAATTTTCTGAAGCCACTGTAAGCTGCTATTTGTTGTTGGTTAAACGGGACACTCAATGCTACGCCAGGAAAAGGGCCCATAATTTAAATGGACATATCAAAGCAGTCAGATCTTTTGCATGTGGTGCGTATGTACATACGAGTCATATGCCAGTCAGTATTAAAATTGAATTTCAAAAATATACGCTTGGGCCAAAATGCAAAGAAGTTTGTCTTTCTTTTCTCTTTAAAGCATGCAATTTAAAGCGTCCTTTTCTCTTTAATATATGACGAAAAAGTTAAAAAGTTGCCTCGTGTCAGCAGTACCATAATTTAAAACTGTCTGCAAAAATTGACCTCTAAAATGGGCACATTTTAAGCACGTTGCAAACACATTTAATGTAATACGAATCATTATAAATTCGCTTTGTCTTACGCATTTAATTTCTTCCGCTCGAGCGTGCGAAATGTAATATTTTTGCATGAAGGAGTCTCTTCACGATAAAGATTATTAAACACAATTGTTGAAGCAGCAAGAAATACACTTCCGGATCTGACTGAAATTCGATTCGCTTGCAAATATGTTTATTTTTCTGCACGCTCCTGTTTCTTTATTTAAGACTTTCTAAGACAGAATAATTGCGAATTAATTGCTAGACTTTAATTGCGTTTTTCTTATAATTGTTCCCATAATTAGGCCACAGCTTTGATAGAGCTAGAGAAAATGATCCTTAAACCTTGGTAATCTCAACGCTCGTATGAATAATAAATTTCAAGTTCATTTTTACGATTGGGCATGACGCCGATTTGGATGCCTATTTACGCTCTGAAAATCACCTTGCATAACAATTGAATATGTGGAATACATAAAATCGAACGTTATCATCATTGCACTGCAAGCCTAGTTTTCCACTATGGATTCTAGAATAGAAAATAATGATAAAATATATTGCACACCTCTGCTAGCTCCAAAAAGTCTCATTTTTGTGACTATATTTACTGGAATGTCCTGCATATTTATTTTATCTAACTTTCTTATCATTACTCTCATAGAGCAACTATTTGTAATTTCAACTAATTTGGCTTAGTAATGCTCGGAATATTATTGTGTTATTAAAACTCATAACCCACTGTTCCCTTGTTTTTACATTGCATCTGATCAATAATAAATTCATGCAGCGAACAAGACGATGACGCATCTTAATGCTCAGCAGTGTGTGTACGCAATTTCGGCGTCACGAACCGAAATAAATCGTAATGATTTTCCTCTGTCAGGGTCGCGCTATTTTTATCAGCAGGGCCGATCTAACACCGTACGGCACCGTTACATGATGGGCAAGAAAGGGTTTATTTAGCCACACTAGGTGTTCGTTTAAGCGCTGTTTTAGTGACATAATAGGCAAGAAAGGGTTTATTTAACCACACTAGGTGTTCGTTTAAGCGCTGTTTTAGTGACATAATAGGCAAGAAAGGTGTCGTATTAAACGCTGTTAGCGACATTATGGGCAAGAAGTGTTTACTTGACACACTAAGTGTCCTTTGAAAGATGGCACAAAACATATTTAACTACTTAAATTTAAAGCCTATTTTGTAGTTGTATCATATTATTTACCCACCCTTTAACGCTTATTTCTAGCATTCCATGTCTGCGGTGGGTCAAATCATAAACACAGTGGAATGTCCTCAATGGGCATTATTTGTCCTTGGCCAAGTCTATTATTATTTCTTCCCACAGTTGGCGGCGTTTTCACCTCACAGACGATTTATGACATTCTGACGAAAGCAATTTTACTGACATGATAGCGAATTTTATGTCATGTAGAAGTATTTAACCAGCGTGAAGCAAATGAGCTTTTGGGAGTTTGAACAATGAGGGACAAAATTCAAAGCTGTTACAAACATATTAAGTTACAGAGTGATTGCCTGTCATTGCGGCCACCAGATAAGTATGTTTGCAAGTTTATTCAGCATCCATATTTGCCCCAGCCTACATATTTGTACCTTCCCCAGCTTCTCTTTAAACTGCACGCATTCCTCCGAGTTTAAAACCCATATTTTCCTGACCCTCTTTTTTACACCTCCTTGGCAATTTCCATTTTCTCCTCTCCACACGGCGCGGCGGGGGCTTCAGCTTTTTTACAATCATCTATCTCATCATCATTATTATCTTCATCGAGACAAGTCATGATCATGGAATTAACCTAGTCCTACTAGGAGTGCACAGTGGGTTCAATGTAAGGTTAATAGGAATGCCCTACTAGGGGAGCACATTGGGTCCATTGTAGGGCTCATAGTACTGTTCTATCTGCAAGTAGAACTCAGTGGGTAATTTAAAAAAATCGGTATCAGACCACTGTGGAGAGCTTGTTTTTAATCAAGAGGGGAGCTTCTTACTTCAAAATGGATGAGAAAAATGCGTTCTGTAACACATGATTTGGGATCCTTAGCAGTAGCTGGGCGTTCAAGTCGAGTCATGGTCTATCATCAAGTTGTCCTTATGGCAGCTTTTATTCGCATTAAACTTACTAATGAATATATTGTTTAATACATTTTCTTGCTTAAAATAACCATGTTCTTTTTTCCAGATCTTCGGCCAGCACCGACTCTGGCCTCCTAAAGTCCTCCCCCGACCCTTCAACCACGCCGCCCACCTCCAAACGCCCCGCAGCCCCACCAGCCCCTCCCAGGTCCCACTCTGAACGCCGCCTGCCCCGCGGGGCACCCACAATCTCCCTCCACTCGCTGCTCGAGACCCTTCCCGCGGCCTCGGTCGACACCGGAGTCATGGACGATGACGATGCGACCGAGTCGCTGCCGGCGTCGCTGAGGAGGCGGCTGCGGACGAAGCGGGCGTCGCTCAGCTCGCTGTCGTTGGAGTCGAGGACGTCGGATTATGACAGCTACTTTTATATCTAAGCCACACGTCAAAAGTGGAGGAAAACTCCGGCCAGACGACATAATACAAATTCGTGTGGAGCTAATGTGGTTTTCCTTACATTGAAGCGTGACGTTTTAACTACTACGTGCTTTATGTGCTCTCGACCTTTTCGACTTTCCTCAAAGGTTCGTCATAATGAGTTGAAAAGAAAGAGAAAGAAGAAGATTAAGACATTGCATAAGATCCGGTGGAAATAAAAGAATGAACTCAAAATGAAGGAAGAATAAATGTGAAATTTACGACCCCGCTGAAAAGAGGATATTTCGCCAGCTTCCCTTGCCTACAAGGGCGCTGATCTGTTATCCAAGAATTGAATTATATCCCATTTGGCTTTTGTTTGACTTTCCTTCCTGATTGCCATTCTTGGAGAAGGAGGAGGAAGTCGGGCTCATTTCCAGCATAATGATGTAATCAAAGGAAATGCTTTTTATAGCCCACACGAATTTCTTAATGATGAGAAATCAACTCTTCAAGAGCAAAAGCAAGAAAAGGCAACATTGACAGCAGTCGATTGTTGCCAAAGCCAAAGAAAAAGACAAAATACTGTTATAAAGACATGTTTGCTTTCTGAGAAGGCATCAAAAGAGATTTTCTCATGGCATAACTGCTTTCATGTTGGAAGAATAGAGACTATAATGACGGTACATGACGAGCTGTTTCCTATTTGGCGGAGATTACACATGGGAGAAGAATGGACGTTTTGCATTCTTGTCAAAGAAAATTTCACATGCATTGAAGCCAAATAGAAGAAGAGGAAAATGTGCTCTAGGCTTGATCTATAAAGTGACATCATAATCTAGAACGTGGCGAAAAAAAGATGTACTAATCATGTTTATCCTAAAGCTCCTCCTGCCACTCAAGCTTTGGGCCAAACAAAAGGTCTTCAAGAAGGCCCCACGCGTCTTATTGTGTTACATTTTCTCACACTTTCGTTTTGTATCCCCCAGGCAGCGTGTAATAATAATAATCACTCTTGTGAACGTTAAAGGAGTTGAAGGGATGCCGGAAAATGCCTTTTTAAACGTGAATATTGAACACTTTCAGGGTGTCTATTTCATGATCTGGCAACCCTGAAATCAAGAGCCATTGGCATCAATAAAAATTTGAGGAGGAAAACTCCCTCTAGTCGGTTTACGTAATGAAGCGACCACCATTGTGTTACAATTTTGCACTGAAATTTGTTCTCCATCAAGGCATTATTATATCCCGTTTATAAGCGTATTTCATCAGTTTAAATTTTATTGTTATTGCTTGTTCGTGCGCACATAAATATTCTATTTAAATACGTTTTGTTTAGTCTTGTTAAGAGGCGAATTGAAATAAATATATATTATATTCATAAAGGAATGCTTTTGTCTTCCGTTATTATTTGGTTTTTAATCATTTGCTTGACAGACATTTCTATCGGGCTCATTAAAGAGAGCTTTTTAACTAATTTCGGCACTTGTATTTTTAGATACAACTAAATAAACTGAACACGTACGTATATTTTAAATAAAGCACTATTTCTCTCGATATCATTTCAAATGGAAAATATCGTCGTCACAGAGATTTTAAATTGGATCACACACATTTGCCGTGTTTTTGTTGTAAGCTTTTTTCTCCGTCGTTTGGATTCATCTTCATTCTTCCATTTGCCATCTGACAGGAAATGGGCCTGAAAACAAAATTAATGAATGAAAAATATAAAGTAATAATAAGTGAAGATGGGACAAAAACATTTGTCAATTAGAAGTTGCAGCTGCAGGTAAAATTGAATCGAGCTTATGATACGTAATTATTAGGACGACATCAGTAACGTTTATGAATGTTTTCAGGCATTACTAAATTACATTGTTATTCTAAAATGAGATATTGATTCTGTTCAAATATTTGGCTAGTCCACAATTGAATATATTCAACTCCCTCCTGACCCCTAATGCAATAATACATGATCCATCGTAGGCCCTTTATTTCCCAAGTGAATGCATAACTAGTTTTGGTTAAAAGGAGAAAAGCGGATAAATTTAGCATGTCCATCAAAAGCGCTGCCACGGTTCATACATTTGAATAACTGTTTTCTCTTATTCTTCGTTTTGCCAAAGCTCTGCACAGTGGTATGACACCGGAATTAATTTGGGTTCTTAATAGGCATCAGACACATGTGCACTATAGTTTTCATTGTGGCATTTTCATTTATTTCTTATGGTACAGTAACTGATTTGATCCCACTGTGCGCGTAAGCTGTCTTGATCAATTTCACATTCTTGGAACGTGCCGGCTTGATCGTCTTCAGATTTATTTTTTTCTCTGACCAGACACTGCCATTATTCCCTTTATACGTTTTGACATTTTCTACTGTGAATAGTCAAATTGAAGACAACTTTTGTGCTTGTTATTAGACATCCGGATCCAAAATTGATTTTATAGGCAACTTATTGATTCGGAGCCAGATTTAAGAGAATCAAACAGAAGTTTCACATATTATATTTCAATGCTACATTGTACATTGTATACTCTGCATTAAGGCCTATAACAGCTATACATGACAAGTTAAAGATATGCATATAGTAAAATGTTGCCATTATATATCCAAACTTCAATAGTTATATTAAGAATTAAAATATGTTTATACTGCATTTCATTATGCTCAGTAGTCCCAACTGCCTACGTTCACTTTCCAGTGGACAAACATTCGTCCAGTAGGGAGAAAGTATTATTATTATTATTGGCATAGACTTGCTTGTAGGCGATTTATGGCACAGACGCAAAACTCTCATTTCTCAACTTCCCACACTCAAGAAAGAGAGACGAATAGATCACATGTCACGGAGTATCAGGGCATTATAAATTACATTTGATAAGGTAAACATTACTCCTATTAGTGCTTAATATAGTTACAATTCACTTAGGCTTTAAAGATGTAACGATATACATTTTAGGACTTCCGGTCACGCAACCTCGGGGTAAACACGTACCACGATTTCCGGTCGTGTTTTCCCGAACTAAAAGAGAA
>LR141192.1:0-13342 GCA_900659605.1 Tisbe holothuriae | reverse complement strand
TATCTGAGCAATTGGTCTATTAAAGCCGAATTTGGTGGAGAAGTGACCGCTCGCTTCTTATTGGTAGGAACCCCTCAAGGGGGGGTACTCTCGCCAGTCATTTGGAATGTGATTTTTGACGAATTTATTGCACTAAACACGGGGCACGAAGGAGTCAGGATGACGGTTTTTGCAGATGACGGAGTTACTGTGATCTTTGACACAGACCTCCAACGCTTGGAGGATAAAGCAAAATCATTTATAGAACGGGCTGAGACCTGGACAAGACAGGCAGGACTTCAAATCCACACAGGCAAAACGGAACTGATGCATGTTGGCCTCTCTCAGAGAAAGCTACCCCGATTGGAACTGGAGGGTGTGGAAATCCCTTACACAGACAAGGTCAAGTTTCTTGGTATCACCTTCGATAGATGGCTGACTTTTGAGACACACGTGCTCAACAAGGTAAAGACAACAAAATTCCTTTTAACTAAATTAGCTTCCCTCCAAGGGAAAGAATGGGGTCCCAAGGCCCAAATGATAAAGTGGGTATATAACTCAGTAATAAAGCCCTCTCTGTGCTACGGGGCTGTGGTCTGGGCAGGCCATATTACAGCCGTTCACAAGAATCTCCTAAATTCTATCAACAGGTTGGCCCTAACCTGTATGGCCCAATGCCGAAATGGGACCCCAACAATGGGGCTTGAAATGATATTTGATGTAACACCCTTAGACTTAGAACTAAATCAATGGGCACTGAGCACACATCTTCGTATGAAATTGCCAGATCTAATTCAGGGACATAGACTTCTATGGCATAATATACTAAACAAGGCAGGCATGACCCATTCAGCCTTTGATCGATACTCAGGAAGGTATTTAAGGAAGCTTTATGAAACAAACTTAACTCCAAAGACAGACTACCATGAGTCAAATCTGCATGTGTATACCGATGGATCAAAAACCCGGTTTGGAAATGGCCTTGGAATAGCAATATACCAAGGTGGGAGGGAACTCCTGACAATATCAGAACGTACGCCAGAGACGGCAACTGTATTTGATTCAGAGATGATAGCTATAAATCTTGCAGCGGAGACGTTGACTCGAATGAGGATTAAAAATGAGATAATAACCATACATTCAGACAGCAAGAGCTCACTTATGACATTGTCTCGTAGCAAGGTTACGAGCTCTCTGAGCTCGGGTACTATATACAAACTCCAGAATCTTTCAAGAAAAAACCGTGTAACCCTACAGTGGGTTAAAGCACATGTCGGCACAGCCGGAAATGAAAAAGCAGATAGTCTGGCAAAAGCTGCCACTAAGTTGGTAGGACCAACAAGGTTCCAATTCTTACCAACGGCCAGGAGAGCAACCCCACAACTGAGGGAATACACTCTTAAATTATGGAAAAAGAGATG
The DNA here is from genome assembly GCA_900659605.1 of Tisbe holothuriae. Classification (NCBI taxonomy): domain Eukaryota; kingdom Metazoa; phylum Arthropoda; class Copepoda; order Harpacticoida; family Tisbidae; genus Tisbe; species Tisbe holothuriae. Next base: position 11,942 of record LR141192.1, on the reverse strand, counting down.
GAACACTACCCCAACTTGTCGGCAGACAAAGAATTGGTTCCCGGAAAGAAACCCACAAAAATCACATCTGATTCTGAAGCATGGTCGTATGATCACAAGTGAATTGGTCCATTTCATAACAGGCTTTAATAACCTAAACTACCATGCTTTCAAGCTAGGTAGATCCCAGACCGACTTATGCAGGTTCTGTTTGGATGATAGCATTGAAGAAGTGCTTCATTTTGTTAAGGATTGCCCCACCTTTAACTCTCTAAGTAGAGAATATCTCGGCCCACGGGGCATCTGCGACTCTTTGACGGTGAAAGGTCTGAAAAAGTTTGTTATGCATCCTAGAATGCAAGAACTGCTTGCCGAAGCAAGCGGAGATAACGCGTTGATGGTAGATAACGAATAAAATAATAATAATAATAATAAAAATAATAATAATAATAATATATACATATATATGTATGTAAATATATATTGGAACTCACTAAGCAAGTATGTATCGACTACATAAACATGTCAAGAAGCACGGAACGAAACATAAATGGAATGTAAACAAATAGAAATGTAATGTTGAAAAGTGTGAAGTTAATATGTATACTGTATTGTGAATCAACTTCTCTATTGCAATTCATCGGTGTAACGTATGAGCATGTTCAGTAACCTGAAAGAGAATAAAAACAGTAACAGTAACAGTCTCGAAATGGAGATCGAGGAGGAGCAAACATTATTGTTATGAGGTGCGGGTCAAATGAAATGTGTATTTTGGCATAAACATGAGGATTGCGGCGGCACCTGCTGCAGTCATCAAAAGCTTTCAAGTGGCGGAGTGAAAAATAATGTCATCTGCCTCTCTTTTGAGCTCATCTTATAATGATGCTGATTCTTCAGTTTTCAAATTAATGTTCTTAATATTCAGAGTTAAATGATCTTGAACGAACATTTTTATGCCGTTAAAAGTCTGGTGTGTCAGGAGCAGTCATTACAAACCAGTCTTGCCTTTTTATGCTCTTCCCAGGTCTGCATTTTTTGCAGCCGTTCTCTTAATTAAGTGCCCAATTAGCTAACGACTAAAGAAAAACGTGCAAAAATGAGCTACTTTGTAATAATGGAAGTGTAGCAGCCAAGGGATAGGATAAAAAGTCGATGGAGAAGAAAGAGATTTTGACAGGGTACTGTGGATTCAAACTGGAATAAAACTGTATAACAAAGTGAAAACTTGTCACAATATTATATCAAGAAGCCCTGTGCGCTGAGAGTTGTAGAACAACTGTGCAAAGACTGTAGTACCCACTGTGCAAAGGCCTTTTCCCAACACTTCCGTCATGTTTGAATCCAACCGCGGCCTTGAATAGTCGGAAGAGAAAGTGAGGAAGAACTTTATCCGTTGAAAGATGGGTATTAAATGAAAGCACAGGGATATCATCACAACACACACACTGCTCTCATGTACGCAGAGAGTGCGTATTATGGGTACTGTTGTTGTTTCAAGGTAGCCTTGACTTTATATAAAGTCCACAGGAATTAAGTTCAGGATGGTTTCAAATGAAGCTTATACTTTGTCCTTTCTGAATTATTGCTAAAACTATCCTCTCTTATCATTAAGATGATATCTGCCACTCTGAGAACCCGCATCAGCCTAGGCCCGGATATCGAGTTCCCTTCTCATATTCTTCTTCAACACGTACGCTGCTGCATTATGACGCCGTATAAAGCCTCAATCTTAAGCAGCTTAAAACGAGCTCAAATCCGACTAGGAAATTATATTCCTCCCGACCTTCAGATGTGACTTTAAAAACTGTTTCAGGACATGTGTTCGACGACTGGAGTAACATCATCGTAGTAGTAGATTTTTCCTTGCTGATTCTCATTTACATAATGACATTGAGAGCGAACTGGAGCAGCTCTCGAATTTCGCAAAGGAGTTTTTAAGGATAGTAGGAGGCTTTAAAAATGAAGGAACTGCCAACTTTGTCTGAGGAGAAGAGCTCTTGAGAGTTTAGTTGTCCGGGATGAGTAGGAGGATCGATTTCGCGATTCCCACGGTTCTAAGGAAGATTCCCGAGCTGGGAGAGGTTGCGTGAGAGAATTACGAGAAGTTGCGCTGTCTAACGAGAAGAGAAGATATATTATTTTCTATTTTTATTACTGGGAAGTAAACGGCATACGCTGCTATTTATGTATTGTATATATGCTGATTTTAGCTTTCAATGTTCATATGAAGGAAATTGTTATATTTAAATACAGATAATTTGCAATGCCAACTCAGTAAAGCTCGTGATAGAATCAAAGAAAGTTTTTCATCTCATTACATCTTCCATGCTAATCACATCTCTCCCTTTCCTCTTATATCACTTCTTTTGGCTGCGTTTCGGGCCTAAGGAAAAGCATTTAATCCCTTTAAATGGTCGCTGGATTAAAGGTGTTCCCAAGACATTATTACACTGGAGAATAGCGTACTTTCAACAGGATTAAAGTTTAAACGACTTGAAGAAAGAGAGAAAAAGGTCATTTTGCAGCCAAGAGAGTGCTTAAGAGCGACACTTAATTCAGTTGCTAATTCCATTATGTATTGCTGTGATTGAAATGTTCCAATAATATGAGGAAGCAATTTTGCACGGGAAATGTCAGTGAAACAGATCAAAATTGTGTCAAAATTTCCCCTAAACTGCAAAATCCCGTCTCAAATCTCAATTTTCCAAGGTTATTGTCGCACTTTTGATGAGTTCACCATGACTGTGCAAAATAGAGGTAAAACCTGGACAAATGTTTAAAAATATCGCCACACGCAGTCGATTTTTATCCGGTCTATTGAACCCCCCAAATCATTAGGGAAGTGAATGGACAGATTTTAAGACATCATTTGTTTCATGTTGCCTCAGTTTATATGTAATTTACGGCGTTGTCCAGACTAACGAAAGGCGCTCTTTCTTCTCGTTATTTTGCATAGTTTAAACCCAGATTGAGATCGTCTTCCAATTCAATTACTGGCGAACACAAAGCTTGGTAATAAACTTTTTCCCCTGCCTGTGACAGATCTTGATCTTGAACTCTAAAAACGAAGCAGCTAATCAGAGGATTCTTCTTTTGCCTTTTTAGCGCGCGTTGCCGTCGTCGTTTTTTGTCCAGAGTTATTTGTGGAATTTTCCAGTCCCTTGCTTTTGTCTCTTCTAATACTGCTGGTGGCGGTGGTTCAAATTAAGGGAGAAATAGGAGTAAAAAGGACCTCCGCCATAGATGGAGACACATGGAATTGGTACATTTAAGGAATATATATTACCTTTTTGTACAAGCTAGCTGCATGTAATACCTTGCTCCCCGGTCGCTATTAATGTATATACAAAGAATTGCTTTGTTTATTTTCAGATTAGGATTAGTGACCACCCTTCTCATTCCTCTCTTAACCAAATTCCATGACTAAGCCTTATGTTGAGACAACTTTCCTGGGAGTCCGTTGTCGGGATGCTCAAGAATTCCCCGGCGGTTGCTCCTCCAACTCGGAATATTTGCAGGGATTTTTTGTCATTCCGCTTCGTCGACTAAATTGTATCCTAACCTATTTAAACTTTACCGTCGTGATCGTGTAATGAATGGAGAATTTGGACATTAATTTGCCCTATGCGCGCTTTAAGACGTTAATTTCTCCTTGTGTATGTGCGTAATATTCGCCTGACCTCTTTCAAGAAGAAGGAAAAGACGAAATTTATAGCGGTTTAGGTAGCAATTAAAATGCCGTGCTATTCCCTTACCGTACGGATATGCTAACATCAGGGCTGCTATTTATAACAAGAATCTCATAAACTAGCTCCAAACAATGTAATAAAGAATAATATACAATGGCAACCCTGACATAACAAACCTCTTGACCTCTGTTTGGCAGCAGTGGACATTATAAAAATATGCGACGCATTCCAAAGGAGTTATTATGAATTAACTCACGGGGAACACAAAGCGTAGTTGCTACATCTATGCAGAGTACAGAGGAGCACATTTTAAAGTAGTCTGTAAATGAAAGGCTTGAAGGTTTGTTAGATATGAAGCGAAGAAAAGGCATATGTCTATCCGTCTGCCTTTTATGTTCTTTTACATTTCCCTCAAGACATCTCTCTCTCTCTCTCTCTCTCTCTGACTCTCTCTCTCTCTCTCCTTCACTCGTCTCGTGAAATCGCTCAATGAGGCGGAAACGGCTTGAAAATAAAAGAAGAAAGGGAAATCCGACTTCAAAAGATGCTTTTACCTTTTTTCCTTCTGCTTTCTCTGTCTCTTTCTGCTCCACGCAACGAATCTCATGAATATGCCACAAACAAACGGCGGTTAACAAACCGAGATATGAGGGCACGGTCCGGTTACTATAAACTTTCTAAAGTGTTATATTGTACTCATAGAAACTATAACTTATGTATCATTAACACTAAAAATTATTGCCAGTTCAGAACAATGTCAAAACATTCTGTTTGTTTTAGAAGTAGGACCTTAACTAAACTAAGAGAGTAGAAGCTAGAAAAGACACACTGCTACCGTCAAAAGAGTAATTGTTTCACGTCCGAAATTTGAATGCACAGGATTTTGTGTGCATGCTTTAGTCCAATTATGGCATTTTTATTTGCAGCGGTTTAATTCGATTCTTTTGCAATTCGAGCACGGGTAAAATTTATAGTACGATTAAGTATTCGAGGAGAAACACGAGTTTTTGCATCAAAATATATACATAGGTCTTAATAGAACGTAGTGAAAATTTAAACATCGTACAAGTATTATGTTAAATTATTTAAATATATGTTAGTGTTTTTAACTTATGTTATGCCGCCATAGAAAAAGAATTTACAGATCTGCAATTTATAGCCAATAACTTTTCCCCTTTCCTTTCATAATTCATTTTTTAATGTTTCATTGGCTCGCTTTGTTGTGTCTGAAACACAAACGAAGAATATTTCGGATGATTAAAATTGGAAGCTGCAGAAACTGCAAACGGAAATAAATCTCTATTTTGCCCCCACCGGAGTAAAAATCTGGCAGCAACATGGTTATAATTTTGAGGCATCGAAAACAATCCATTTTGAACAAAGTGGCATTACTTTCGCCTCAGGGTTTTATTATGAGTAGTAACTGGTCACATACCATCAAACGTTTTCCTATTTACCAACGTTGATATGCCCAAATGTGTTATTGCTTAAATTTTATATATTGAATTTTGTAAAAATTGTCTGTTTAGCGTTCATGACCCGGAAAATACGATTAAACTGGCTTTCGTAAACAAGCACTTTTGTTTTATTTCCCGTGGCGAATTCCGCCCTCGGCGTGAAAAACACGGTGTCTGCATCTATCTTTGAAATTGAAAATTGACGTGAAAGAAAGCTATTTTATCAATCGAAAACACACCTTTTCAAGAATATTATTGATTGATTTACTCAAATACCAACCATTCCACTTTAATCGATTAGGGGAAAGCGAATTGTTGCCGTCAGAGATATTTTAGCTTCAATTTAGGCATGATGTTTCAATTATTAAGCCGAAGACATTAGTGTTAATACAACCCCATTACAGACGGTTAAAGAGTGTGCTTGCTCCACTTCTAAGGAATATACATAATCGGCCATAAAAGCAAGGCAAGGATAAAACATTCAAATGTAAGCACTTAAAATGGATTATTTCGTCCCTTTTCTAACACGTCTCGTGTACAGGACAGAATGTTAAATTTACATATTGGCAGAAACAATCTTATTTTAATCTCTACTTAATACGATTCAATGTAGTTGTTTGACCTAATTTCAATATTAAATATTGCATATAGTAAAACACCCTGTTGAAAAGATTACTGGCCGATTTCCCATGTTGTACAACAACATTGGGGGAATTTTTATAGCCCAGGGGGGAAGAAACGCAGAAAGTTTGCATTTTTCCAGCATTTAAATAGCAATGTCAAGACTTATAATCCGCTCTAATTGACAGATGTTGTTCATTTATGGCGGTAAATACAAACAAGACTCAGAGGATGAGTCAGAGTATTAAACTTTTTGCCAACTAATTGAGGGGAGATCCAATATGTTGCTACTTTTCGTACCCTCTCCGCGGAAGCTCAATTCAAGCATGTCAATTTTGTACCGTTTAGAACACAAAAGGGAATTGGGAGCTAACCGTGCATAAAACAAAAGGCGCACTATGGGATCTAGTGTTATAACAAATAGGTTTAACCTTTCTGCATATTGCGAGAGATTGTTTCTAAATATATCCCACTGTGTGCCTATTTCCGTTTGAAACCGGACGTGTGAAAAAAGGTGATGAGCATTCGGGCACAATTTGGATCAAAGAGTGACGAGGTCCCTTTTCTTTCAAATACACTGGAGGCGCCTGAAGGGGGTCAAAATTTGCTTCCAATATTGAATGTAGGACATGATGATTACGTTGAATGGCCACACCCAGACAACCCCTGACCCAAAACTGATGCACACTTTTGTTTGCCGGTTTACATTCAGCGATTATTCCCATTGTTTTTCTCTTTACCGCGGTCACATCCCAGGGTGATTATTACGTATGACCGGTTCAATGGACGTTAAAAGAGCGCCTTTGAGAAAAAAAATCGTCCTTTTGAGCGGATTAACCCGGTCGGTCATGCATAAAATTCAACCCGCCCCCACAAGATGGAATATTGGATATATTGTGATTTTAATTACCAGTTAATGGAATATAAGACTCTATTTCACACTTGTATGCGCTCCGGGAATGGCTGCATAAGCAGTGCTGTGCAAAAAATGCTTAAGTTCCCCTCTCCTATTTTAATGCGTTTTGTTACGGGATCTAATGGGCCTTCCTTCTTCTGCTACTCTTTCTGTACTGCAGTAAATGCTGCTGGAAAATGCACCTTTCTAAGACAAAAAAGTGTCTTCACAGTAGGTTCTTTGACGTAGACAGTGCAGATAAAGGATTCTAACATTTTCATTATATCCTCATATAAACCCACTGTATCCCAGCTGAATAATGCATTGCACATAAGAAACTCGCTACGACGTGACGATAATCTTCCTTCTTCTCTGTTTTGCTGCAATGGGCCAATAATATTCATCTTGCTCGGAAAAGGAAAGCTGCAAATAACGACCATGCCTTGTTCGTAATTTGGCTCAACGAGATGAGAAGTTTAACCAGTGGAAAATGGATTTAAAACATTATTATCCACTTATATTGAAGTTGTGTAAAGTTTGTATTTCAGAGTGTTGTCACAATATTCTCCCGAAAAGGATATGTGCAAATTTAGAAGCTCGTTTCACAGAATATTTTAGCAGTGGAAAAGTGTACCAATATCTTTCCCGTCTCTCTTCTCCTCTATTAGAGCATGCAGCTCTCTTTTTCGCAATTAGGTGCAAATTTTCCTCCAAACCCTTCGCTCTCTTGTTGTAGTGGCAGTAGTAGTAGTTTAAAGTAAGCTCATTTGCATAACTTATCCGTTGCTTTTTAGAGTAGGGAAAGAAATTAGGCCGACGTTGTTCATATTTTCCAAACCAATTTTTCGGCGGGTAAATTGACAATCATGTCTTGGGGAAAAATACTTCCTTCCTGCAACAGAACACACAATATAACCAAGTTTGAACTCTCTTGTCATAAATTTCAAATTTCGGAAATTGTAGCAGCGAGACCTTTTCCTTTGACCCCTTCCTGTGGAACTGAGGTCGGTTTCTGACTGTATCACTTCTAAATAGCCAATAGTTAAGCTCCAAAACTGCCTCAGTAATCCACATGACCGCTTCCATGGGAATAAAAACTCTTCCTGTTGCCTCAACAATCATTATATTGTTAACGTCTCATAAAAAGTGTAACAATATCACATTATTTTCTCATGGAACACACGATATGCAAATCATAACAACATCAGGCAGTGCAGGATAAAGTGGATTTAGCCGGTATAAAACTATGGTATCAGAACCATATTGCTCTATTTGGCACGATTTCCATGATTGGTGAATAAAATTTTATATCCATATTTTTGATTGGCGCGTGTCAGCGATCGTATTTTACCGGACGTCAGGTTGCCCTATTTTTATTTGAGTTACTTTTTCATTGTAACATTGACAAATAGACGTGAATTATTGAGCTCATTTGAGCCAATCTATATTTTGACGACTGCTGAAAAGGGAACCCTTTTTGAAATGTAGTCCATTCTCTTCCATACAGATCTTATGGAGTGTATAGTCTGGTTATTTATGTGGCTGCTGACGGCTGCATTATTTATTTATCAATTGTGTGGTGAAGACCCCATTTGAAAGAGAGAGACAGGAATTCTTCGACTTCTGAAAAGGACGTTCAAATGAGATGGAGACAACAAAAAGGGAGGCAGGGATGCCATTTTGAAGAAAAATAGTTTATTAATACACATTTCACCATCATGGAAATATACTTTATTGAGTGTCTTAATGCTATCTTTACCAAAAGAGCAATTTATTACATCCAAATGTTTGTTGATTGTCATTAAACATTGATTTTTACTGTTAATATTAATGAAGTGGCATCCCTAACTCCTTTGTTGACAATTTCTTTTCTAACCTAGCTTCCTACAATTCTAACCCTCACACATCTCATCATTCTGTTTCATTAAACCCGGCTCTTACTACTTTTTCTTCTCCGTCATCGAGCCTCAAATTAAAACATTTCTTCGGTTTTCGACCAACACAAAACATTGTGTTTCCTGTCGAGTCATGAATATTGATCAGACCGGGAATGATCTTGAAATAGGGCTATTGACATTGGAAAACCACCGACGTATAACCGGGACGGAATAATACGTCAATGGCACCGTGTATTAATTGCAGTGCTGGAGACAAAGATGTCTCAATTTGTCCCGCTCACAGCTTGAAATAAGGCAAATACAAGTCTAGACGTTTGGTATCAGCTTTCTGTCAAGAAATCCCAATTCTGCTTGGTCATGTTTTGTTGCTTTTTGACTCAAATCGTCTTTCTTCAACTTCATTTGATAAGAAGAACATAATCTGAAAAATGTCGACAAAAAGACGGCTTTAGAGCTTTTTGGGAGAAGAAAATGGCATAAAATACAATATGACTTCTGTGTCCCCAATATGCGATATAGTGGAGATTCTACGTTTGCAGTTGAATAGAGCCTTTCTTAGGTAGTGAATTGAGTAAATCAAGTTTTCTGGGACCCTTGCTTGATGTTGCCATAATAATAAAAGCAGCTCTTCATTTTTGGATCCGTTTCTTTTCTCCAACCGTTCTTGCTGTTTGTAGTTCAGAGATGAAGACTTCGTTTTGAAATGGAGCAAAAACGAGACTGATGTTAATCTCGATATTGACGAAGTATCAGAGGAATAGAAACCAATTTGATGCATTTTAAGGACGGTTATAAGCAATATACGGCTAAAGATGCGTTTAAAATGCATTTCCTAGTCATCCTTATAGATTTATTATAATAAAAGAGACAATTAAATTATGTCAGTTAATAAATACATCTCCAGTGAAAACCGTCACGTATCATATAATTGAATATAAAAACTCTAAAAACCAGTTTGAACTTCTGAAAAGGAAGCGAGCCGAAAATTACGATTCCTCCTCATCAGAGAGCCACCCAATAAAAACTTCACATACTAATCACTAATCAAATTCCTTTTGAAAGGTAAAAATTCTTCTTTCTCCTTCCGCCGATATCATTAATAATTTCTTCACGCCTTCAAGTCTCTCATTTGGCTAACGAAGTCTAATTAAATTCTATCCAAGGAAGAAAATATTCTCGACCAATAGGACAAAATATCACAAATTACGAAAGGGTGGAGAAAAGTTTGACAATAATAATCCGGTCTTGTGCTTTAACGCACTTAATTAGTGCTTATTTAAGTGTAAATGTCCTTGTTTTGCACTCTCTAAACTTGTACGTACATCACGGTTTGGAATTCTGTAAATTGTTCTCTTCCCCTCGTCCTGATTAGTCCTCCATTTTGAGGCTCTAATCAAGGGAAATATTCACTTCGTGGTCACACAAGTATTCCAAGGATTTCCAACTTTTCCTCTTTTCCGCCGGAGAAATTCGTGACTCCCGTTTTTTGCTCGTATATATTGAGTGGCTTCTTGTCGCTTCCTTCCGAAGAAGATCGTATTGTGCTCACTTTTTGCGTCTTGCAAGGGGAAACACTTTCTTGGTCTGCAAAGCAATGTTGTGCGTAATACGTGTATGACGTATATTAAGTACGAAACATGCCAGCTATGAATACTGTTTTTCATTTGTTAAAATAGTGAACCCATCTTAGAATTCACACTCCTTCCAAAACATGGCATAAGTGGACAAAGATGCATCGACGAAAAAGGCAAGAAAAGTACGCTAGTAGCAAATCTGTAATTCCAATGAGCAACGACGCAGTCTATGTTGCTCTCAAAGTTTAGCACCAACATTAGAACATTGGTTAAGAAGATGGAGGCAGTGATATATACAAGACAATAATGAAGGACAGTTGTAGTGTCAGCAAAGGATCATCATTCTTATTATTCTCCCGCTCTCTCGTTTCTCTTTTAGTATTCAACCAGATGTGACACAACCGTAAAAAGAGGCGGAAATGCTGACGTTGCAAAAGGAGAAAGGAATCCCTGTTTTGGGGTTCAATTCATGATGTTTCTGATGACGGATGAGCAAGTTTTTCGTGAGGTCAGCATCGTATTTTATGTGTGAGGACATATTTTGCTCGCAAGGTTGCAAAATCAGTGGCAGACAAAATATAAATTATACCCTCCTGCTGTAAATGTTGTGCGCATAATGATGTACACACACCACATACAGGGTTTTATGATACAACTCAAAGGATTCCTTCTGTTACTACACCTCCCGACCGAACATTGCACTTCATATTTAGTTAGTTTCACAACCTCTCAAAGCCTAATTTACGTTTTGTCGGGCTCTGCGTTACTACGTTTTTGCTCTCCCGATGTGAAGAGTGATTTGGAGATCAGCTTGCAGTCTCTGCTTTGCTTTCTACGTTTGCGCTAAATGGCGAAATGCGGCTAAACATGAGGTGTGTGTGTTTTTGTAGCTGTCTCTTGCGATTATTCTCAAGGTTGCGCTCTTGTCATATTTCATCTTAAAGTATTGTTAAGCCTTCTTAAATCCGCGCAACTGTTTTTTTGGGTAAAATTATAAGATAAAAAATATTCCGCATATTTCTATTATTCAGACAAATATTGACAGAATTCATCCATTAAATAAATTTGCCTCTTTCTTCATTTTTCATCTTTTTCTTCTAGAATTGAATAATGAGCTGAGACAAGTCGGAAACAAGACAGCTTTCTAGAGATGAATCTCTTGAGCGACCTTGCTGCTGCTGCTGCTGTGAATGTCGGCAAGAATGGCTGAGTGAACAGTGGCCCATGTACAGGGAGAAGGTTTCCAAAATAATTATATAAGATTATAGCTTAAAATTATTAAAGGGGTCCCCTTAGTAGGAATATTAAAGCCCCTAAAATGTTATGAATGACTCCTGTTTTTTTCAACATTTGTTTTAGAAACCGTTCCCCACATTTGTGTGCATGCAATTTTACGGGCGGGTGAACTGCCAGCAAACTTTGTTGTTTTCTATCTCTCCGCTACCCTTTTTTCGCGAGATGTATAAACGGCAACAAGAGGAATGCTGCTGAGCACATAAATAATAATCATAGGTTGGCATGAAGGGAAGCGAGAAGTTTTAATTTCTTTTTTGTTGCACCAGATCCATCAGATGCACGTACGATATTATTTCGAGAATGGAAGGGATAAATCTTGCAGAAGACCCCTAAACTATGGCAGATAGACACGCATTACAGAATAGTCTAGTTTCCTCTACTATTGAATATTTATCTATATTTGCCTCATGGGTTACAAGATTCGATTCCCTCTTTGCATTCAGTTCACCTGTCACGAAGACTTCCTTCTTCTACTTCCAAACGAACTTGTTATATTATACTAATCATCTTTTTCAAGCTCTTTCTCTCTCTCT
>LR141191.1:0-13355 GCA_900659605.1 Tisbe holothuriae | reverse complement strand
TTACGGTTTAAAGTTTTGGTTTCGATCTCTTTTAGTTCGGGAAAACACGACCGGAAATCGTGGTACGTGTTTACCCCAAGGTTGCGTGACCGGAAGTCCTTCTCTGTGTATCCTTTACCTCTCTCTTTCTCTCTTTCTCTCTCTCTCTCTCTCTCTCTTCCAAATATCGAACTTGTTCCATTTGTCATGTGAGGTTTTCAAAGTCATTTAAAATGTCATAATCAGGTAGAAAAATCTGCCGTATCCTTGCTTCAAATCAATACCGACTACTCGATTGAAAGCTGAGGGTATAGAGTGCTAAATCATATTTAATCGGACTAAGCTTTGTCTGCAAATACTGCATGGCATATGATTCTTAAGTAAGTGAAGAGACCTTACGATGTATTTTGTACCATTAATCCCATCAAAATTACCATTAGAGTTATATTAGCCATTGTACATGTATTCCCAAATTAACCATGTGTGGTCCGAAAATATCGGCCCTGGTCGAGAAAGCCAATTTCCATTTTTTGCTCCATGGTTTGGTCGTCGTCGGCTGTTCGTCCTTCAAACTGCGGTTGAATTATAAATTTCAAGCCTTTCCTTTTTTCGCCTTCCTATGGAAAGGATGTGAAGTAGGAGGGAGGTACAATTAGAAAGAAGAAGGCCTAGCAGAGAATAACGAATTCATCTAATGTGCAAGATTAAACTGGGCTGTTATAGTTAAGGATTCAAGTATATTTGTACAGTTACTGTATGCTAATTTGTTTATTAGTTAAATTTCACAGGCTGATCATATTCATTGCAAATATGCTGCAGATAAGTACAAATATCCTGGACATCAACATCCTACGTAAAAATCGATTCCCGTGAGAAGAAGAGCGAATAACTTTTTTCGGCAATTAGATGGAACCGATATTCATCAAGTGGGAAGAAGAAGCGAAAAGAGAAGGACCATGAATTGTTCATGGTCAATTATTAGAAGTCTACTTGGCCGCCTTTTAGCATTCAGGACTCAAACACCAGGAAGAGGTGCAGTTAAAAAGTTTAAAGCGGAAAAGTACGGATCGGAAAAAATGTATATCCTTAATTAAGAGATGCAGAATATAAACTTCCTTTAAAAAGGTCAAAGATACACTCATAAAAATGATGTAACTACATGATGTAATTTTAATGCAAACCACCGCTTCATAGATGTATATATTGTGTGTTTTCAATGTTTTGTACTGTTCTCTTTAACTTCTTTCCGTTCCTTGCAGCCCCAAAACAGATCCTATTCTCCCTTGAGGCTCTTGAACGGCAGAGAGAAGTAAGAAAGTCCCTGACTGGAAACCTTTTTTACTTTCAAGCCAAGTCTGACTCTGGGTCTCTGACCTCTCCTTCTCTCCGTGTGTATTGAAAAGTAAACTAATGACACACACAAGGTTAGAGAGTGGAAACAGAAGGTCGATAACGGGGTAAAAATGAACAATACACACTCAGGGCCGAACATGGATTGTGCTATAATCCTATCTGGTCAATGCATTAATTAGAGGGTAAATTTGGACTGTCATTGTTTAAACTGTTTCTTTATATCCTTGCTACTTTCCCTTGGGATAAGAAGGATGAAAACCGAACGAAAAGAGCAAAAACGAGGCAAAGCCAATACTTTTGTTAAACTTTTTATCTTCTTCTCCTACACAGATAATGCCATAGAAAATGACAAGGCATCCGTAAAAGATTCAAGTCTAGCATAAATTCAATATTGAAATTAGGGTTGCCATTTCAAATGGCTATAATCTGACCTAACGTACTACGATGATTTATGCTGAACGAAATAGCTCGAATGTCAAATTTGTTTGTCTCTGATAGAGATATCCGTTCTGAGAAGCAACATTGTGAATCGAGTTTGACAGGGTGAGCCATTGTAAACGGTTAGCCTTTAAATATCGAAAGAGACTATTCTATGCTTTGTTTATACATAGCTGCACCTTGTAAATCCCAGGCAAATATATAAGCCTATCTTTCCCGATATTATCGTTTCTTCTTCTTCTTCGTCTTCCATTCGAAGCCCTTTTCGTCGCTCTTTCAGGAAGTCAATTTTTAGCCAGGCCTTGTTTCAGCCGCCGCCTCAGCCGCAAATATGACAGGTTTTCACGACTAACAGGAACGGGGCACGAAACACAATAAACCCGCCAAAGAATATTGATAATGCAGCATTGGTTGTAAGACAGAAAATGTTTAGAAGGGTAAAGGCAATATCAAACCGCAGGCGGAAGAGGAACGAAGACGGATATCATACGTAAACAGGGTCAATCTTTCCGGGAATAGGAAATGGTTTACCAAGCATTATTTTCATGAATTCAATTCATTTCTCTCATTCGCAAAAAAGATCAACATAAATATGCTTTTATGGTATACGGATGTTTCAGTATTTGTCTGTTATTTTGTGAGTGTAAAGAACAAAACAGTAAACTTGTCACAATTGAGCCATTTTGTGTTGATTCTGGTACTGTCAGCTCAGACTGATTTTTCCAATTTTTTAATTTGGTTGTCAAAATCAGTCAATGAAAAAAAATCAAATGTGAAAAAGAAACAAAAGGATTGATATTAAACTGATTTAGTCTCAAAGTCAGATGTTGGAAATACTTAATTGAATATTATATCAGATATTCAGTGTTGTCAATGTTGGAGCTAATTACAACGCGCTGCAACTTTAAAGTGCAAGGATTAATATTGAACATTCACTGCACATTTTTGCATATCGTTGCCAAACGAAGCATGGAAAATTCTTATACAATATGCCAATAATTCAAATAAATTTGTACATTTACAGAGAAACCAAAACTTCTATGATGTTACATATTTGATATCCATATTCCAGGAAGTTTCCAGTAAAATATCTAATGTCAAATATGCGAGGAAGATTTGCCGAGCCAAGTATTGAATCCGGTTGCAGTACTTCAGACAAATTAATGTTAAAAATGACATGTTCATCCCATTTAAATAGGTTTTTTTTACAAATTTTATTCCCAAACCCGTTACCACTCCATTCCTTGCATCCCTTTAGAAATATGTTCTTTTCAGATCATCTTTCATCTTTTTTTCGCAGCTTGCCAGCGAAAAAAAGCCTTCTGCTACCCATGGAAATGTCGCATCTACAACCTTCAAAACCCTCTTATAGCTAAAACATGTCTTTACCGTTGCACAGTGGTTTAAAGGGAGAGAAAAGGCCCGACAAAGGGACGCGGAGGCGCACACCGCGGTGCCAACAAAGATTGAATCGCGGTCCAGAGAAAAATGCTCCATGAATTGAATGAGGGAAAGGACGGTTTAGAGACCATACACGCCCAAGGAGACTTGTAATTTAAATGAGCTTTTTATCCATGATGACGTACTCCTCATGTATGCTTTTACATGGGATCTCTGGTAGTCGTCGCTTGTCGTCCCTTTTGTGCCATGATGTGAAAAGTAGTCAATTGCCTTCAGATGCCAAGCATATGTTAAATAAAGAGGTAAAAGGAGTTCGCCGCGCTCTACATATTTTGGGCAATAGGGCAAATGGGCAATACATCATGTTAGGCATGATAATGTATTCTGGGAGAGTTCAAGAGATTTAAGGAGACAAATTGAAATGACTTTAACAGCAAGTAATCATAATTTTAGAGGCATTGTTTGTTTTCAATACTAAGATAATCGAAAGTAAAAGGATCTTTTCCGACTTTCTGTTTAACATGGCATTTCAATTTATCAGGTTTGTTTGATTTCCAAGGCCAGACCATCTCAGTTTTTTTATTCCGCCCAACATTGCAACACACAAACCATCGAAAGAAAATAAATGTATTTCCAATCTGCTGGCCATCAGGGTTGCCAAGTTATCAGAGTTCATTGTTTTATTCATACAATGTCTATAACAGAAACCCTTTTTATTATTGCAAGAGCAGCATCCCTGGTTTGACCGTTCAAGGCCATTAAAGTAAAGCTTTCCCGACAATTGAAGTGGAAGTAATACGTCGGTTGTTGTTGTATTCCGATCAGATTTATTCCAGAAAATAACAGTCCTAAAGGGGTGAGTGGGAGGGAGGGAGCAAACTATGAGATGGTGCCATTTACACCAAAAAGTGTTAATAAATGTTACTGGAAAAGAGTAAAAAGGTGATGTAATATTAACAAGACAACAGCTGCACTTTTTAATAATCATAAGTTGTAAAACTAGTGTTAAAGTACAAAGAGCCTTGCTTTGCCCCGAATGTTATTTGCTTTAAACTCCCCTCTTTATTATTTGCACAGCCAAAAGCTATGATTCCCAAAATCCCCATAGCAGAACAAAAGAGAAGAGTAACTGAGCCATCGGAATATGCGCGAAAAGTATGCAGCCTTGTCCCATTTTCGACCCCTCTCTTCCGGTGTCATGTTAGTTTTTACCGCTGTCAAGAGAAGCCGCCATTGTTGACATATTGCTGAAGGAGAAACAGAAGAAGAGAGTGGGGAAATGTGAGGAGAGTGATGGTAAATACGAATAAGATATATACGTGTACTCTGCATTAGAATCAAGTACGTTGTAAACTATTTCAACTTCATATTCCGTGTATAATTAATTAGATTTCAACAAGAATATATTATTTGAAATTTATTTTTTGTCCGTTTTATGTAACACGTAGGCTTCAAAGTTAAAGTTGTACTTTAGAATTAACTTAAACAATAAATATGCTGTTGCACTTATTATTTATTTTATATATTGTATATTTAATGCATGTACGGTAAGTTTTAGACATTATGCCGCAGTTTTCCTCGATATAAAACTATAAAGTACAATGAACTCTTACGTAATCTGAATCGACATTAATTACCCTTTAGTCATGGCTGCCAATCCATTGATTTAATAACAAGAGCTCATTGACATGAACATGCTGAGAGGACAACCGTATCCAGCTGAGAGCGAATGTCCAAAATGGAAGTGCAAGTAACTCTAAATTTAGTTATATATTTTTTTTACCAATATTTCACATGAAAATGCCAAAACCATTAATTATTTTAGGAGCAGATTCCATTATAATGTACAGTACAAATATTCCATTTTTCCTTGTATGAATGCAAGTACTCCTCTACAGAGAAGTACTTGATGAATGCCAAAATCAGTTGTTTTGTAAAGTAGAGTCTCATAATCAATTGATTGACATCTGATTTTCTCCGCTAATTCCGGTCAATTGGTCTCATTGGTATGATTTGTGTGGATGCAAAACGACAGGCGGATTGAGAGCTTGACAATGGACAAGATAAACAGAATGGAGCTGGAAAGAAGAAGAGGAAGAATATCGCCATCTTCTTTTAGATGTAAGGATATAATATAGTACAAATACGCATTACTATACAAAAGAAACAATCTTAATATGCAATTTTGTTGTGTTGCCCAATGAAATGTAATGCAGTGATTGTAACTATTACAAATTTACAAACGCTGGCTACATAACTTCTGCGTCGAGGCATCTCACGTACGTTTTTTTCTCTTCTTACAGATGCTCGTCAGTGGCGACCCGTCCGACAACACAGCGCGACGCCGGCTTTCACAAAAGCATGATTGATAGCCAGATTTTCCTTTTTTCAGATGACGCGCAAACCACTTTGAACAAGAGAAAGAGAGAGAGAGAGACCCGAGAGAATGAACAGATTGCGCATCATTGGACGGTTGTGTTATTAGCGTCACTTTTTGAGACATCCCCATATTAACTTAATGGGCGGACAGCAAGGATAATTGATTAGAATGCAGCTGCTGTCTTTAATGACGCTTTTTTACAAAGGCCTTTTTTGTTTATACGCATGATATCGTGATAAATGTGACAATCTCCTCGTTTTATTCAATGATTTCAATTTCACTTTCTCCCCTTTCTTATTGTTATGCAGACCACGATATTCTATTTTCAACCGTTTCTTTCTTCTATCTCCTCAAAATGCTGCTTATCTTCGTCGTGTTTTGCGTGAAGAGCTTGTTATTTTTCATGGGGAAGGAAGGGGGAAAAGAAAAGGCAGATTTAGGCCAGTTGGTCATTGTTTTAGGAATCCTTTCACAGAAAATGTGCATTTGTAGGCCATAGTTTTGACGGTCATGATATTGGAGAGGGAATAACAATTAATGATGTACAGAAGCTTACAGTACTCGATGTGTACCGTTAGCATATTAATAGGGACTAGATCGACTACATTTTATATTAACAAGTATGGATTGAGAATACTGTGCATTGTGTGCAATTAATCTTTTCATCTCAAAAATGTCAACAATTCATGACCACCCTGTACAATTCCATAACGATCATCTTATACTCGGAATGAAAAGTTCTCGGTTGGCGCCATAAATCTCATTTCTGTCTTTTTTCGACCCTTTTCATTTTCTCCTGAGGAAAAACTTTTCCTTTCTCAACCACCGCGAAATTTATATTTCCCAGGGAGAAATAAAGTAGCCTTTCTAACCCTTATTCCGGATATATATTCCTTTTTTCCGCTAATTTACCATCCGTTTTTGTATGAAGGAGGAAAAGAAGGGGTTACGTTTAATGTGATATTCCAGAGCAGGAAAAGAAGAGAACTGTATAATATTTTTGACACACATTTTGAAAGTGTTATCGATGAGTTTTGCCGGAATGTGGGACACGAATTTGGAATAAAAACAAATCAATTTGGCAGAGTGTGGAAGAATATATTTGAGATGTGGAGACAAAAGAGTGCACTTCAATTTTAGGTCGATTTTCTGTATCAAAAATGGCTTTTAAGTGCAATCCGGCTTGGTAGAAACCGCTTTGACAATTCTTGCAATATTTGCTGAATGGAAAAGTGCAACACAGGCTTGAAGACTTAAAACGGATTTATAGTAAGCTTTTCTAGTATCTAAAAGTCACCGCGTGCACCGTTTCTTCTCAATATATTTTTGCTGTGTTTTGATCTTCCCAAAAGTGTTATTCGCTTCGAGAGGAGAGAGGGAGAGAGTTGAATACATAAAGAGACCAAAACGCTCAGAACCAATATCCCGAATTGGTTTTTGAGCGTACAGGGTGCGCCACATATTTGCCAACAATATAATAAATAGGTAGCAAACATTTAACAAATTACAAACAAATAATAAATTTATTTCTCCTTATATTACTGTATTGTCAATAACTGAATTATCTTAATGTTGTTCATATTAAAACCACCCCGTAGTTTTTGTTTTGAGCCTTGTTTATGTGCTATAGTGTGCACGGTGGTAGAATTTGATATTCCGGCCGCAAACACAAAAATAAAACACTATCAAACACGCTCTTTGGGGGCTAGACTCGGACTAAAAACGATCATTATACCGTGGAGAAGAAAGAAGAACGTTCTTATTCTCAAAAAGTTCCCTGTGAAACTTCCGGGAGAACCGAAATTTATGGAATTTGTTCTTCTCCAGCTTTAATTTTTGCTACTTTCTCCTCCTTCGTCCCCTTTCCAAGAATGAGAATTTACGGTTTTGTACCGTTTGTAAGTTCAGTGTGCGGAGGAAATATAAATTAACCGCGCAATTGCGACATCAAAATCCACTTTCAATTGTGATGCAGTTTAAAAACCATTTTCAACGCAGAGAAAAGTTTCCCTTTTTATTTATTTCGCTCATGCTTTCTGACATATAATAAGGGTTGCCATTTTGCAACTGTTTTTCTTAACATTGTTATTGCTATTATTACAACAAATTAAAGTAAGTGGCAACCCTGACTCTAGGGCAGTCCATCATCACTGTGCTGAGCTCCACCGGCAGAAAACAAAATGCAATCCACTCTGAAAGAAATGCTGCCATTCCCTGGCCAAGTCTGAGTATGAAAAAAGACCGCGAAATATAAAAACTTTCCCATTTTTCCTGTTTTGTGACACAAAGGCGGAAGAAGAAGAAGAATGGAAACCTTGAAAATGGACACAAAAGGCAAGGCTTGCAGAAAACAGAGGAGAAGAAGAATGACTGAGTACAGCTGAGATACAAAGTGCAACTGCCGCAAAGGGAAAGAACATAATGCAAGGAATATCTGCTATTTATACAAAATCTAAGCTGTATTTTGAAGTATAAATTAGCTTTCCTCCTCTCCTCCTGTCAGGTCCATATTCAACTTCAGGCACTTTTTTGCTCCAACCATCTGCGTTTCCGACCTTTGCCTCTCTGGCTTATCTGGAGCTGTCTAGAAAGCGGCAGGAAATTAGTCCTGTCTGACTCTCTCTTCTCTCTTCTTTCCATGTATCTCCTCCATCTCCTGACTAGAACTATTTTTACTAATTGATTCTCATGTTTCGCATGTATACATTCCGCATGAAATCAGGCCTTTGAAGGTCATATTTACAACTAATCTCCAAGTTGTGAGTGTGAGCGTGTGACGCCACTCTAAATATTTCATAGCCAGCTGTTGTTGGCCTAATCTAAATTCATCATCTTCAAAGGCTTCAATGTTGCAACAGGGAAAGGTGAATAAATTTTGATTTTGGTATTTTAAACATTCGTATCTTCATGTTTGGATAGCAGTGTTCTTTGTCATTAAATGTCAAAGCCTTGTAGCTCTTCTTTCGACTACTTTTGCCCCTTCCTTCATTCTGTATCTACTGAACTGAAAACGGCCCAGAAACAATACAACTGAGGTCCTTTTGAGGCAGGCAGAATAGAGAGACAGAAGGTTGCTCTAATGTGGTAGTTCAAAATGCAGGAGTACATGATATTATGTAAGATATTATGTTAAAGTTATGGACCTAATCTGGAGGGAAAATGTGTTAAGCAGACCTTAAAGATATGTTTTCTACAACTTTGACTTCATCTGGTAGAACTTGACTTAATTTGCATAATTGGGTACTAGAAAGGTCTCAAAGTCTCTTTAGTTTCTACACGAATAAGAAGAAGTCCTTCTTTCTCTTCCTCCCTGGAGTAAAAGAAGTGAAACTTTACCGAAATCACTGAAGAGAGACGAGAAAGTTTCAAAATGAGAGCACATCGTTTAGGGAAGAACACAAGCATGCTTGGGGTTATATGTTGCTCTTTTTATTTGAGATATGCTGAAGTGGCAATCTTTTGACCTTAATCCGGCCTGTCAACATAAAACAAAATATTGTATCAACAATAATGACCAAAGCTCTGAATTTACATTTTACCATCATTTTTATTCAACCCAATTTACACATATTCAGGCCTTGAGAATGTATTCATGCAGTCACCTTACTCCCCTCTTGAAAACTGGTCAGTTTGTTTGAGCAAATCCGCAAAGTTGTGTTCCATCCAAGATTGAATTGGGCACGAAAAGTGTGTGTGTGTTTTCACTACTAACCCGGATCAGGCCAAGAAGTCGGCGGCGGGTATTACATATGCAAATACCACGGTGGCCGAAAATCCCTTTTTATTCCTCCGGCGAAAATCCCTTCTACAAATTTATTTTCTACCTTCTGCTGCTGCTCTTTATCGAGGAAAAGTTGAAAGTGATATATCTGGGTCAGGAATTGAAAGTGGACGAAAAAGACTGAAATGCTACTGTGGAAAATGTTTCACATACATTTATTTGTTTAAACAGTTAGAATTTCATCCTCATGCATGCATGCTAATGAAATATTATAGTTTGCACTTCATGTGTATGTAACGTTAAAGGTATTATAACACTACTCTTATTGTATGTCACATTTTTCATTGGCACTTTATGCTGAAAGAGAGCTGTGGAAACTTTTCTCTTTTTCTCCTCCGATATCATCTTTTTTGACCCTCTGACCAAAAAAACGAATTCTGCTTCTGCTGATCGATCAAATCTCTCAAACTTTCACTTTGGACTCAATTCTATGAAATTCTTATTATGACACCAAAATGCGTATAAACCCCTTAAATTCAGTCTAGCAGAAACAATATCATATTTTGCTCAGATAAGGTCAGAAAAATTCTCTCACATATTTTTACTCCTATGAAATATGTTCTCCCATTTTCATCATCATTATAATTATAGTAGCAGCCGCTGGCTGAGTAGTAGTAGTACGCAGTATAGTAATAGTGATTAAACAGCTGACGCAGAGAATGGAGGCACGAAAAACTGAGGCAAAAGGACAAAACCAAATTGCAAAGCACAAATATGGTACATGTATATGTTAGTGTAAAAAAGCTGTACGCAGCGAATTCCTGACATTGTTCCTGCACGATATAACTGCAGCGCTGTAAGATGTCCCATTTAGCCTAATGGTCAAAGATTTGTCCCCCGGAAAAAAGAAGGCCTTCCTTCCTCCGTCGTCCTCCTCTTTTTGTCAAGATAAAGCAGTGCAATCATTTATTATTTCGTAATGGTTTCACTTTGGAGACATAAAACTGTGCAGAACACTACACATATAAGAATATAAAACGTTTACAATTCAGGGTTACATCAAACCAAGGTCCAATTATAAAGAAAATTAAGAGCTCTTGCTTTTCCCGTCTCCTCCGCTGTAAACCTTAAAGTCTATTAGCATTCTTACTGTGGTCCCACCTCGGCAATTAAAGGGGAAGAAGTAAAGCAAAGAAGCGGAGGCACAAAATAATAATAAAATGGCCATTTCTACTCTGGGGAAAGTTTTGCTGGCACTGCAACAGCCATAGTAGGCACTTTATTTACTTCTTCTTCTACAAGAGAAATAAAATACGGAGGGAAAACAACTTAAAAAGAAAGGAGGAGTCTAGAGTATATATTTATAAGGCCAAACCGTGAGAGCAATATTTATAAGTGATTGCTGTTTACACAAACTAAACATTTTAGGCCTTATTCTTACCTCAATTCACCTTTTCTTCAGCTTCTTTTGTGCATGACTGTTTTCTTTGTGTTTCCCTTCTTTCCTTCTCCCCAGGGCATTTTTACGACCACACATTTGTCTGACTTGTTTCAACTTGAAATGGTAAAATCTGGAATGTGCACGTTTTACAAGAAAGTGGTTTTGATATAAATCAATTATCGTCCTCCACTCAGGCGGTAAAAGGATTATTTGTCCATCATGATCCAATAAAGCTCATCTTTCGATCCAATTACACGAGAGAGGTGAAAATGAGTGAAATGAATCTGTGTGGAAATCCGATATCAAGACCGATCGGCTGGAAGGAAAGCAATAAGAGAGAAGAGAAAGTTTGGGTGTTTGTTTGATGTCGTTTTTCAAACGGTTTTAGTCGTGAAAAAGTGATATCTATGCCAAGGCGATGGTGGGATATATTGTAGGAAAGTATGCAATATGCCTTGGCAATATGGAAAAGTAAATATTAGAATCTACTGACAACTGTACAAAAAGACGGTACTTTCTCGTTCACCAAATCCCTTTCTTCCCCTAACGCTCTTATTATGATCATCCTCTTCCTCCTTCGTGTTTTCTTCATTAATTTTCGCGTATCTGCAGCTGATGCAGTTTCTTCTCCTCCTTTTGCTTGCACTTGATTGAGTCCGAGAATCGATTAATTTTCCTTACAAGGGGAATAACAGCATTATTACAATAATAAAAAGACGAGAATAAAGGCAAACCAGGAAGTAGATAATCGTAGTTAGTGTGAGTAGAAGACAGGGTGTTCGATAGTCTATGACATATTTTGACCCTGACCGTTCATAAAATAGGTTCTAAATCGAATATTCATCTTTCCCCTTTGAATCATGATCACTTCTACACTCCAAAAAGTAAATCGTTTTCAGATACGCCATCTGTAGTAGACTGCGTGCGTAGGGTTATAAAGATTCCGACGGTCAAGGCCAGCCGGCATTAAATCTCTCAGATCTATTGCTAAACGTGGAAGAAGAAGAAGTTGTATGAAGGAGACCTTGAAATTTTTGCTCTACCTTCCTTTTCTCCTTCTCATGCCCCAATGAGTTCAGGAACAAGGAAGGAAGGAAAGGGATCTCTGCAGTCCTTTCAGAAATGAAAATGGAAGCAGGGCCTACTTGTCTTGATATTCAGTAATGTATCCTCTGTCGTCCCTGGTGTTCAATCCATCAGCAAAATATGAGACCGTCACGAAATTGAATGATTATTCCAATACAGTCATGTTAGTACAACCAGTGCTTTAATGTTTACCAATGTGTTCAAGTTTGAGACGTTTGTCCTTCAAGTCCCAATGGACAAACTTACCTAAAATGGAAAGAAGAACATGTTAATGTCAATAGTCTATTTTATCAAGGGAATAATAATAAGTGTATCTTAATAATATAATTGCGCTCAATATACCAATATACGAATTAAAAGCGTAAGAGCATAGGACCAGAATATTAGAATTACATCCATCGTATATGGAAGAGGCTTAATCTTTAAGCCATTGCAATAATAGGGAAGCGAGTTCAAACCATTATCCGCTTACTGTTCAACGTTACAGTGGTAAAATATACTCTCCTTGTACGTATAAAGTGAACTTAATAGCTAGCATACCGAATAGAACATCTTCTATATTATTCATAATCTTGCTACTTTAGTTTACTTTTGTACATTAGCTTCAGTGGTTTGCCTCCATCTTAAGCGTACTCGCCTTCCTCCGCCGTCTGCTTGGACTTCTTTCTCCCATCTCGGGGAAGAAACATTATGAGTTATCCGTTTTGAGTTTAGACGACCTCCGAGTGCAACCTCCGAATAGGAGGAAGAGGGAGCCTCCGAGATGGTCTCTCTGGTCTAGAGGATGATGTATGATTTTGTGTAAGCGGGAGGAGGAGGAGACAAGGATGGGATTTTGCTACACTCGGGTTTAGGGACCCAACATGGGCGATGACCTCTGTTTTCTCCAATCTCATGCTTACTTATCGTCAAAATAATGCCATTATAAAACTTCAGTTGCATTTCGTCTGTATTGCCCTTCAAAGGCCGACTTGATCCTGATATCAAAGGAAACGAACTTCTCCTTCTTCCAAATCCTATATTTTATATTTTGCAGAAAAAAATACATCCATATTTCAGACGGCTCCAGTTCAAAAATCCGCAGTGAAAATGCGTCGGTAATTTCCATACTAGATAAAAAGGGATTCAGATATAAAACGAATCAAATATGCTTGTGTAAAATGGCGGTAAATGTGAGAGTTTTACTGCGAAAAAGTCATGTTTCAACTCGTACCAAGACATGAGAATGGCAGCGAAATCATTGAGAAATGGCGTTTCTTCTGGATTCGCTCGTTTTCATTCTTCTCCTTCATTGCCATGAAAAGAGATCGAAAAGGGGAAAGAAGAAGAAATCTCCAATCTAAAGAATGGCCGAAGGTTAAAAGGAACAGTGGACTCTATCAATAGAAAGAGCGGGAGAATGAGGAGAAAGAGAGATGCAGTGGATCAATAGAAAGAGCAGGAGAGAGAGAGAGAGAGAGAGAGAGGATTACACCCAGTGTCTCACTCTCACAATGACGACCTATCTCTCCTATTGACTAACTCGTGTCAATAGTCAGAGCTAATATATAATATAA
>LR141190.1:0-13352 GCA_900659605.1 Tisbe holothuriae | reverse complement strand
CGACTCCGACCGCCGTCTAAAATAATTTTGAACTATGACTTCCTCTTGAACGCTGCCATTATACTTTATCCCCCTTCAAATACAATACCTTCAATGCACATTTCAATGCCAATTATATCCTGGAATGTGCACCAAAGAGCATCATCATCATCATGGGACCAAAAAGTCCCCCTGTTTTCACCCATAACGTTCAAACACCCCCTTGTTTCAGCTCTATAGTGAAAGAAAAATTTCCTTTTTGGACGAGATGTAATTATCATTCCAGACGAGACTTGTTGCTGCTGCCACAGATCCCGGAGGCGAAAGAGGATGAAATTGGGGAAGGGAGAAAAAAAGGTATTTTATCAGCTCCATATAACCCGAAATTACCATGACTGCTACTATCATTGTCAGAGAACAAGTTAAAGTCATGTTATACCCCCGAGAAGAAGAGTTGAGCGCTCTCTACACTTTTCTAATAATAACGGAGGAGAGGCGACAGAAAGATTGACCCTTCCTCGAATAACTATTTTCGACCGAGACAAAATCTCCTTCTTCTCCGAGATGATAATATTGGCTTTTTTCATCCCTCCTCTAATCGGTTATGACGATTTAAAAGTGCGATAACAACCCTACCAGAGTTAAAACCTCTTTTTCACAATGTCAAAATACGATGATGCTGATCTCTCTCTCTCTCTCTCTCTCTCTCTCTCTCCAAGTGCAATGGTCACCACCACCAGGTTGATCTATGGGAACATTATTATTTTGACTTCCACTACAAGTATGATGATGGCAGAAGAAGAATTTTGCAGCGGAGAAGAATCTCACTTTCCGGCCAAGAATCTCCTTTTGCAAAGGTGGAGAAGAAGCATTCTTGTGTGCACATAACGAAGACTCAACGGTTACGTATTGTTATCATTTGGGCTTTTTGCTTTGCTCGCACGTAGTGGGAAACATGGGCCAACAAATTTACAAACAACGTTAGAGCATCAAACCTCACAGCCGTTCGTCATCCTTGGATTGTGTGTGTGTTTGAAAAAGTGCAGAGAGGATGTTTGAATTGTTGTTTCTTCTCCATTATCTAAACCCAAAAGTCTTTTGTGGCAGCTAGCGGAGGATACGGCGATAAGAAGAAGAAGAGAATCTCCAAACGGAGTATCATCATTCGAGGGGAAGTCATCATGTTGTTTTCAGGATTGTTTTAGAGATGGATGCTTCATTTCGAATAACAATCCCCTACTGTGAAGGGATGCCAGTTAAAACTAAAACTGAGTCCAGACTCTGGCAGCCCTGCTGTTAACATTCTCCAACAGCATCAATCTGAGAAGACTGAAATTATTCCGTTTGAAGTTGGACCGAAAAAAAGAGTTCGTTTCGAGGAATTCCAGCTCTGAAAATGTTGTTATATCCTGAGGCTGGAGTCTAAAAAATCATTGACTGGACTCTCATTTTCTCAACGGGGGACACTTTAGAAGAATCCTTTTCTGACCAGCAGCACCAGCAGAACAAACAGCTTTCAAAGTGCATTTTCAAGGCTTCAATTAGGTTTCGAACGAAGGAAAACGTCACAATAAATCGAAGAAAAGTGCATTCGAAAATATTCGCCTAATCAAATGAAGACAATAGATATTTTATGATGATTTCGTCCTCCGTTTTTATTGTTCATCTTTTATATGGTTTATGTCTTTAATTATAATAATGGAAGACTAGGCACACCACACACGGATTTAATATATTCTATGTCTAATTATAGTAATAATCGTAATAATAGCATCTACGTAATTATATCAGTCGCGTGTTTGTAGTAGATTTTTATACAGCATATGATGTGTGCTAAAATAAAATGTGAACTAATTATAGCCGTGTGTGTTCTACTACTAAAAGTTATAAAGCTGAAAATGGACTTAATGTGGAATGTTTTTGAAGCTTTGGAGACACTAATTTATACGTTTTTTTCATGAGATTTTTTGGATTTTCAATGAGCTGCTACATAATGGACTCTAATTTCCCAATAACTTACAAAAATAAACTTATTACAAACTAATTTCTTCTTTATTACAGAGCTGCATTCTTTTTCTTCGTCTTCTATGTACAGATCGGCGGCTTGTTATTCTCTCTCTTGGAAGGTGCGCAATCTTCCGACCGCACTTTACAGTCTGCGTAAAATCCAGTGGGTTTTGCGGCTGAACCGTTCGATTGTGTCACAGCAGTCTATGACTTCTGCAAGAGCCCCTCCAAAGTGGTCCCCTTTGCCCCGCTCAGCTGGTTGATTTTGTCCATCAGGTTGGCCCGCTTCTTCTGCTGCTCAACCTTTGGAGTGGCAGCCGCGACCTCAGGAGAGGACGCGCGCAGGTCAGCCTCAGCCGGCGAGCTGCCACTGCTAGCACCGCCGTTGACCTCAGAGCAGTCAGACTCGCTGCCGCCCTCCCCGCTGGACACCCCAGAGTCGTGCTTCTTCCTGTGCCTCAGCATGGAGTGCTTCAGAGTGAATCGGCGCTTGCAGATGTCGCAGGAGAACGGCCTCTCGCCGGTGTGCGTGCGCACGTGGCGGCGCAGGTCCTCCGCAGACCAGAACTTGCGCATGCAGAAAACGCACACGACCTTGCGGTTGACGTAGTCTGGGAATCGGCCTCGGAGCTGGTCAAACGTCTCCTCGCCCTCCTGGGGTGGGGTGGGCATCGGTGGGGAGTCAGATGTCAGGGCAGCGTCAAAGGCACGCTTGGCAATCAGGACCTCGTACTCGGACGGATGGGAGCACTTGAGGTGCTCAATAGCATCCACACGCTCAGCTGAGCCTTCCTCACAGAGGTGGCACTTGAACGGACAATCTCCGTTGCTGCTGCTGCCGCTGGTGGCGCTCTCGCTGCTCCGGTTGTGCACGCCATTCGGGCTGAGTCCATTGCTGCTGCTGCTTAGTCGCCGGCTCCTCCTCGTTGTCGTTGCTGTGGGCAGCCTCATCGTCAGCCTGATACTCAACAATGCCATTGTTGCAGTGCTTGTTATACTGGTGTTGACGGAGCTTCAACTCTGAGCTGAAGGTGGAGCTTGGGCATTGGGAGCACTTGTAGGGACGTTCAGGGGAGTTGCGAACTTCCTTCTCGTTGTTGTTGTCGCTGGCATGCTTTCTTAGCAGATGGCGGTCGAGGTTGGCCTTAGTAGCAAAGAAGAGTGAGCAATCGGTGCACTTGAAAGGCTTGTCCCCAGTATGGGTGAGAATGTGACGCTCCAGAGCAGAGGCCCAGGGGAACTTTCGGCCACAATGAGGGCACGGCTTTGGGTTGGGCGCAGTAGCATATGAGCTGCGCTTTCCCTCCTCTCCATCACAGCCAACTTCGTCCTCATTGTCCAGATATCCGTGATCACTGTCCTCATGAAGGGACGCTGGTGACGACACAGGCTTGACTACGGCATCATCAGCTACGGGGTCGATCACCTCTTCCTCCTCGTCCTCCATGGGCTCCTCTTCCGACATGTCTCCCTCGGACGTCTCCAGAGTCCGGCCCTCTTTCAGAGCCTGATCCTTTAGCGCCTGGTAGTGCTCAGGATGCTGCTGCTTCAGATGTCTCTCCATGTTGGACCGAAGGGTGAATTTGGCCATGCAGTGCTCGCATTGGTGTGGGCGGTCGGTGCGGTAGCGGAGCTGCTTCTGCTTCTTCATCAGGACTCCGTTCTTGATCACCATCTTGTAATCGTCTTCATTGGGCTTGTTAGCTTCCAGAACTGTTGGAATCAGCGGCTTCGACATCATTTCCTTTGCAGGAGGGATGAGCGCTGAGGGTGAAAGTGAAGAAGATCCAACAGTGGAAGCAGGAGACGGAAGGTTGGATTGAAGGTTACTCAAATGGAGAAGAAAGTTGGCGGTGGCAGCATCAGCACCATTGCCAACAGCTCCAGCAGCCGCTGCTGCCATAGCCTGTTGCATGATGGCATTCTCACGCTGCTTCCTCAGCATCTCCTGCTGAGCAAGGAGGATTGCGTTGAAAGGGTTGGCAGCTGCCGCAGCCTGGAGTGCCTGCTCCTGTTGCTGTTGCTGCTGCTGAGCGGCCATCTGCCTAAGGAAGTATGAAAGACCGGGCTGCATCTGACTAGCAGCATTGAAGGCCTGAAGGTAGTCAGCAGCCTTGTTGTCAAAGTTGGAAGCGACTTTGGGTGCGAGAGGATCAACCCCCTTGTTGGAGAAAGGAATTTGGGCTTTGCTGAGATCAAGAGGTGCGCTGGTTTCAGTCTTCTTCTGCTGCTGGCGAGCTGGCTCTTCAACAGGTCGGAACAGACTTGTATGATACGGAGCAAAGAGTGAAGAGTTGGAATTGCGCTTCTTCTCCTCCTTGGACTTGGCTGTCTTAAGAGGAGAGAATTCATCCCCTTGAATGACCTTGCTGGCCGACAGAAGAGACAGAGCTGAGTCGTTGTCTTCATTTTCCACTTCGTGGATGACAATAGCATCACGGATCTCATTTCTGGAGTTCCTTCCATGCTTGTTCTTGACATGCCTCTCACAGTTGGCCTTAGTGGTGAATCCAAAGCTGCACTCCTTGCACTCAAATGGCTTCTCTCCAGTGTGGGAGCGCATGTGGCGTGCAAGTGTGCCCTTGTCAATGCTGGAGTAGACACAGTTGGCAACATTGCACACATACGGTGCCTTGATCATGTGCTCCTTGTTGTGACCCTTGAGAGCCCTGAGATTGGGGTAGACAGCAGGGCAGAGACGGCAAGGGAACTCACCCTTGAGCTTCATATCCCTGAGCAGACCCTCACTCTCATCCATGGCGTTCTCAATGGAATCAGTCACGGATCCCGTATCTTGACTCTTTGGAGTCAGGGGATGGTTAATGGAAGCCTCTGGAAGCATTGGTTGAACAGGCTTAGTGACTGTCTTGACCGGTGACAGATCCAGGATCCCAGCCGGCTTCGGGGTCTCCTCCTCAATGTCAACATCATCATCGACTGAGATCTTTGGCTCATCTTCCACCTCTGCAATGGAATCCTCTTCTTTCTTTGGCTGCTTTTCTCCGTTCTGCATCCTCATCATTTGGAGAAGTGTAGCAGAGTTGCCAAACCTTGAGAACTGCTCCAGTGGAATGCAACGTTTGTACAAAGCTCTGAATTGATTGTGGACTGCCAGGATCTCAGGATTCATGAAGTCTCCGTAGCATTCATGGCAGCGGGCTTCTGGCACCTTGGGTACGGAAGTGTGCTTCTCCATCATGTGAGCCTCAAGTGCAGCCTCAGAGTAGAGGGTCTCTGAGCACTTGGGACACTTCCTCATGGCCGCAGCGGCGCTCAGCTGCATCTGAAGTAGGTCCATGTGGTCTGGCATGTATTTCTTTGGTGGGATAAGCGTGATTGGGACGTCGCTCTCAGGAGAGGACTGCAGGCCGCGGCCAAGGTTGTGGGTCTGGTCGATGCTGTTCTTGCGCTTGCGACCGACCCTCTTTGGTGCTCCAGAGCTGCCACCTCCACTACTGGTGTCACTCTCGTGGGAGTCTCTTGTCCCGTGCGTCCGTTTATGTCTGTGCATGTTTCCATTGGTGGTGAATGTCTGTCCACAGAGTGCGCAGGCAAACGGCCGCTCCCCAGAATGGACCAGCATGTGACGGTCAAGGGAGCTGAATGAAGAGAGCATCTTGCCGCACAAGCAGCAGTGGTAGACCTTAGCCTGACCGGTGGGGTCATTTGGGTCTGGAAGAGGCTTCACGTCATTGTGAGCTCTGATATGCTGGGTGAATTCCTTCTGCGATTTGAGGTGCTCCCTGCACAGTGGACACTGGTGCTTCTGGAGGTCTGATCCATTGTGTACCTTGGCCACGCGGGACTTGATAATGTTGATGGTGGAGTGGTTGCCCGCAAGGTGGGCTGGGACGGACTCGTCCTCCTCCTGGCCGGAGCGGCTGCTCAGCGCGGGGCTAGTCAGGTTGCTGGTGCGGCTGCCCAGGCCCAAGTGGCCATTGTTGAAGAAGGGGTCTGTTGAAGAAAAGCATCCAATTAGTACAAAGTAAAGTGAAATATAATTTTAATATACTCACTAAGAATCCCGTTCTTAAACGAGAGTGGCGAAACGGTGTCCATTTTGGAAGATTGCACAATTTGCATCCTGGGAAAAGATCTCTTTGGTCTAATTCAGTCCATGCGAATTCACTCCTGAAAGGAAGACGGAGAAATAGATGGTTAAGTTATGTGTTTGTTCCTGTCGTAAATCGGGCATTCTTTCAATGCCCTTCATGTCAATTGTGTTTTATACGTCATTGCAATGGTCCGGTTTTGGTCGATCGAGGTCAATCGGGTTTGTGCCCAGTTTTCCCAATGAGCCGATAGCCGTTTAAAGCCCAAGCAAGATAAATATGTCTGTCGCGCCCCGATCGCATTCTTCTCCCAAAGCCCTTTGTTCTCCTTCTTCTCCCTTTTGCCAATTTAACCAGTAGTATCGAATAATAGATGTCGGCCTGTCTGCCGTCTGGGGAGAAGGAAGCTAAAATCAAATTTGTTCAACGCTATCAGATTACTCGTCGTCCTCTCCTTCTTCATCCGATATACTTGTGCAATGTTTAACATCTCATGTGTGTCAGAGAGAGAGAAAAGGGAAATCCGGTCAAACAAAGATTTTATTTGACCACATCGAGCTCATTTCCTGCACGGTCTAAAGTGGCGGTGGGATTGGAAAATAAAGCGGCGTTTTCTCTTTTGTGCTATCATCGTCAGAGATGACAAAAATGAGCTAACGAACTCTGCCTTTTGTTGTCACTTTGGAGCTAGCTGCATTATGCCGGGGAAATATGGAGAGAGGGGGAAGAGGGGCCCTTAGGCCAAAAGAGAAGAATAGCTCACTACTACTCTCAGTGGCTTCGCGGAAGAGTAGCGTGAAACAAGCTGATGCCAAGGAACGGTGTGAGAGTCTGCTTTGAAGACCTCTTTCTTCTTCTTTCTTAAACTCAATTTATTTGCTCGGAGCCTCTTCCTTTTTGCGGCCAATGTATGTAGAGCAGCCTCCTCAGCCTGCCAGCGGGAAGAGAGAGAGAATACTAATGATAATAACAATCTCGGAAAAATGAAAATTGGATGTGTGAGAATATTTCGGGAAAACAATCTTGACGTCATTTGTTGCAAACTACTTTCTTGCGTGCGCTTGACCGTACGGAGTAGGAATGCCAGTTTATCCAATTTGAAAGGGTTACGACTACATAAACTCCTTCTTAATGCTCTTGCCTTTATACAAAATAGCGTCCCTGATGAAGTGAGCATTGTCGGTATGGTACTTACTCCTTCCTTTCTCCCCCTCGGTCGGCCTCTGGGCAGTGCTATAATTTTATGAGTGGTACCGCAAAAGGGAAATTAACTTGTACGCGTCAGGCTTTTTTGGGTCGAACAACCATAAACACTCTTATCATAACAGTTACACTACCTCCGACTGATAATTGCAGAGTTTACTTTCCCTCCTCCTGCCTTTAAACCATCTGCGTAAAAGAGTTCTCCTCTGTTATTATAACATGTCTGAAGATAATCATCGTATTCCATCTACTTCTTTTTCAGGTGTATTTGTAGCATATGCCGGAATATGTACACAAGAAAATAATCCAATATGGTCTATCTCCCGATGCATCATATCATCAAAGATGATGATTATCTGACCCTTCCTTGCTTCCTTCTTCCCCAGAGGGGTATTCAAAGCATGACCACCTGGTGCAAAACACGCCAGGGAATCAATCATAGCAACATCATACCTGTGCTTTTATGGCATCGATCGTCGTGTGCAGACTTTCCTCCTCTCCCTTTTGACACATCTCTCTCTCTCGTGAAAGCCTTTACAAACACTCAAGCATAGCGCACCTTTTTGGCTTCCTCATGAATTATAAATCCGCTGCTGCCATCCATTTAAAACGTAAAGACCCCGCTGTGGCCACTAAATTGCAAGATGGGGGAATACAGCAGTAATAACGGCCGGCAGAGGAAAAAAGTATTAAGACTGCGACAAAAACCGAGATGTGTATTATTTACTTCTTCTTTGTCTTGCAGGCAGATTCATCATCGTCAAGAAGAAGAAGAAGAAGAAATAACATGGTCATTAAAGTGAACACAACAACAATTCTGCTTATTCAATGTTCCGCCTAATTTGCAGCGGATGAGAACCATTGATTTTATTTTCCCCCATGAAGAAGAAGAAGAAAACGAAAATTCACGGAGGCTAAACATGTGAAATTCCTCTCCGTCCCGTGTTTTATTGCTCCAGCCTCTTTTTGCTCCGTTTTTAATCAAGCCATCTGCCACTTGTAGTCTCTCCCTCTCTCTTCTTGGTAAGATAATTTAGATCACATATGCGCTTATTCGTTCCGTGCGCTGTGGCAATAATAATATCATCATCATCCAGTTTATTTTGCATCGTGCCGCTTCGCTTGTCGCGCCTTTTCGTTTACGATTTTATTATTAGTGGATCCATTTCATGATGTTAATTTTCTGCATTGGAGGCAATAATCGATTTGGTCAGCTTTCGAAATAGAAACGACGAGGGCATAAAGATTGTTTGTAGAAAGTGGAAAAATGTCCTTTTTGAGGATTTGTTCAACTTCTTCCCACGGCAGGTGTGACAATTAATCTCATCCCAGCGCCACTCAGTCACGCACGGATGCCTGAGATGCTCGTTCACCGCCATACAAAAGCGGACCATGCCTAAGATGCTTGTTCAAGAGTGAACACGAACCCTTCAAAACTGTATGTATTGAGGAAGTCATTACAAGGCTAATTGTGACGTGATCTCCTCCTAAAAAGGGTTCTCGTTTCCATTCATGTCTTTTTAAAGGAAATCATGCCATCATCATCAAATGTGTGTTCGTTCCCATGATGCTCCTTTACCCACTGATCGGGGGACGCAAAATCTGGAGCGGAAAGGGGGTTCAAAATCATCATCATCATCTTTAGACCTTGGATGAAGAAGAAGAAAAGGGGTTTTGCATTTCTCCTCTTTCCTCGGCGGATGTGAGAATGAGAATAAAAATAGTTGAGTGTGTGTGTATTAAAATATACATCTTGCATCTGCTGCCATGGAGCAGTAGTGTGGAATATTGTTTAATTTTCTTGGTTTCCGCTCCGAGAGTGAACAGCATCCGAGTTTAGGACCCTAAACCACGACAATGATAAAAGCATAAAGATGCTGCTGCTGCCGTGTTATTATTATTATTCCTCTGCCGCAAAAGCCGCCACTCAATTGAGGCTGCAGCTAGCGGGAGAGCAGCTACACATACATAGACACTAACATTATCTTATTGTTGTATTCATGTTTAACGTGTTGCTGCTTCTGCTGCTGCTTCTGAACATTATGGCTGCATCACCTGGCGAGTTTGTGAGCAAGAGAAGAAGCTTAATTACAGCCTTCCTGTTTCTCTCCAGAAGATGTTGTGTACAGTCAATGCTTTACTTCTGCCGACGGCGCTATTACAAGAGATTTTACAACTCCAAATTGGGACCCGAAGAAGAAGAAGAAGAAGGAGAAGGAACGGTTTTGTTGATATAATATCATCGCCGTTTTAAAGCTTGGCTGAGCAAGATGGAGCGGTAGCAGCAACATCTGAAAAACGCCCCCAGGGCGGGCAAAGTGAACATCATTTCCCATAGTTCTTTTTTTCTCACTCTCTGCTGCTCTCCAATCTCCAATTGCCCGTGTAGAATCATCATCATCATCATCCGAGATCATGATGATGATAGCAGCGGTTTCAGATGGAGGCAATTGCAGCTACAAGACGACGACGCCGGTCAGGAGGAGGCTTTTAAACGGTTTTGTTGGACTACTTTTAACGCATCAAAAGAAGTCTTGAAAGTGATCTGAGCGTGGTAAAAAGGCGAATCACGACACGGATGCTTTTTGTCGACGACGACGTTGGAAAAAGGCTTACTACGGTATTTATCCATGAGACACATTGAATATAAGCAGCAGAAGAAAACGGTCGTTAAATGGGAGAGGGGATGACGAACTTTTTTCTTCTTCTTCCGTCATCGAGTTAAAGAGCCTCCTTTCATCTCTTAGGAGTCGTGAAGTGAAGAGGAGAGGAGAAGAAGAAGCGTGGCCCCGTTTGAGCCACTTCCAAAGACAGAATGTTGACACTATTTTCCTCCAATGACGCGGCAGAAATGCTTCTAAGGTATTTCTCCTCCTTCGATCCATCTCAAAAGATGGAAATCGTACAAGAATGAGGAGGAACATCAAGAAAGTGTATTCCATTCCACTTTCCAATGGCATGACATGCATTCTTTCCATTCTCCGTCTTCTCGCTTTCAATGGGTGTGCAAGTGCAGCTAAGGTGATGTCCGCCCCAATCAGGGATGACACTTTGAAACTATATTCCTTATTAACACCCACTTAATTGGCTTTAATCATCGGCTTCATTACACTCCCAAATGGCATCCCTATAACGGCCAATATGGACTTGTAGCAAACGGCATCTTTGTCCCACCGACAAAATAACACGACAGATGTAAGAAACCTAATAATAAAAATATAGCACACGATCGTAATTCCAGCGGACAAGTCGAGCATGAAAGGAAGAAGAAGAAGAAGAAGTTAAGGAAGCATCACAATTAAATTAGAGCTGCTCGCCACATGCTGCTAAGGAGGTGTTTTACTTCTTCTAATGCCAAAGCCGCCGGGAGCAAAAGTAATATTGCGCCCCATTTCTCAAACATAGCAGCGGCCGTCGTGGTGGCCAAAATTAAGTAAGCCGAGGGAAGTTAAGACAATAAAAGCCTCGTAAAAACTGGGCAGGCTGGAAGTTTTTTTGGCTGTTACTTCTTTAAGAAAGGTATTAATTAGGGTTTGAAGCTTACCGAAAAGGGGGAGAAGAAGGGAGTAAGAAATGAGAGTAATCTGAATGCATGAAAACGTCGGTTTCGTTTCCTTCCTTCCTTTGAGATGCCAAGACGTAAAACGACCGAGTTCCTTTGCGCAAAACAAAAGGAGTTTTTTCTTCTTCTTCGAGTCGCCGGATGCGGTATGTCGACTTCTAAGCCAGATCAAACCCTGCGATGCTCAAGCAAAAAAGAATCGCTTCTCAGGTAGCGCACACGCAACGACCAAGTTATTTCTTTCTTCTTCTCTCCAAGCTGCAAATACGAAACAATATAGAGATGAAGTTGGTTCATCTTTCTTTCTTTTCCACGCTCTGAATGAGCTTTTGTGAGCACTGCTGGCTGCTGCACTGCTCAGCCCGGGGCGTATAAAGAAGCAGCAGCGGAAGCCGACTTGAGAGATGTTGCCGTGATGTTTCTGCTTCTTGGAGAGCCTCCTCCATCGCTGAATGGAATATGACCTTAAAGGTCAACTACCAAAACATCGCGTCGTCGTCGTCATCAGTTCTGAGAAGAAGAAAGAAGAAGGGCTTCCTGTCTTGCGAGATGATGATGGAGCTATAATGATCTTGTCTGCAGCTACAAGATGCTCATAAACCGAGTTTTCCCACATTTGATGCACGAATAGAGGTACATAACGAACCCAAAGGTTACACACTCTGTGCTCGCGAAAATGTAAGACAAAGAAGGTTCTTCTCCTCCGTTGTTCACATTTGTGTGCGATTGACAAATAGAGAATAGTGGTCGTCCCTGAGAGTGAGGAGGAAGAAATAAAACCTTTTTCGGATGAAGGATGATGATGTTTGAAGAATGCTGAATTCCAGCAGAGGAGAAAAACTTTTGGTCACTCAATGACAGATCACGGCGTGCGTGCGTTGGACATAACAAATACTTCCTGCTTCAATATATACAGACAGACAGCACTGCAATTTGGCATCTTTAAAAGACCTCTGTATTCAATACAGTTTTTGTCCGAATTTGATCCCCTGTTCCCGCCCTTTTCCTTCCTCCGGGAGATCCCAAAGAAAAAAGTCTTTATATCAAAATGTATTTCCCATGCAAAAAGCGAATATATTCAAACCGTCGTTGGAGTAGTAAGTCGTCTTTTGAAGGGGGCGTAGAAGGAAACGGAGAGAAGAGATTTTTACTCTGACAATTGGATCCCCTCAGCAGCAGCCAGCGCCGTAATAATGTGCCTGTCTGTTTCAATGCGGTTTTCTCTTCTTCTTTCATTCACAAGTTTTCCTCTTTTTGCATGAGAAGAATTCCATCAGACGGGAAGACCAAAAAATCTCCTTTTTAATTATCGTGTTGGTCTGATGCTCTTATTTTTTGCCACACCGCAAATCTGGTAACTAGTGCGAGGAGATTTTTTGTATGTGCTCTGAATATGAATAAAACATGCAGGTGGTCGCCAGATAATAAACCAAGTATTTTCAACAGTTCATCTTGAGAGCAGTCACACAATGGAACAGAAGAGCTTTTCTTTTGTTATCTGTATCATATTAAGTAGCTGCGGAGGATGCCTTTGAACTTTGTGTTAAAGAGAGCAGCTCTGGCATCGTTCCGCTACGGAAAGCCAGACCAGAATGGAGAAAACAGCGACGACGAGGCGTGGCATTAAAATAATCTTATGAAAATGTCCAAAAATTGTGACGAGAAAATTCCACGATTCTCTCTCTCTCTCTGACGTGAGACGCAGCAGCGTAACCAAAAAATAAGAGTCCAAACAAACATCTTTTTGGCTCTGGATTTGGCATATAATGATCATTGGTCCAGAAAGAGAAGACGACGACGAATCTTTAAAAACAATATTGTATGCATCGCTAGCCGAGAAAATGACTTTTGGTGGTCTCTGCATAATAAACGAGAGAATGAAACACCTGTGGCCAGTGATGCGCTTAAAATTATAATAATGATGAAAACGTCATAATAGCACGGCTATTATATTCGTTCTCAATGGCTGCTATTGTAAATAATTCATCATTGATGTAACAAAGGGCGATTTTTAACAGCTCAATGGGTCACCTAAACGTTGAAGAATATTTCCGTTATAAAAGGTGATGTTTGGCAAAGGATGAAGGCAGGAAATGTGTCTTGAGCTTTGCATTTCTCGAGTGAAAAAATCTTTGATAAGAATCCCCGGCGTCTAAAAAGCTCCTCCACCGTTTCTTAAGTTTGTTCCGGCCAAGAATGCCACAGAGGATATGACGCAAAGTAGAAGAGACTGGAAACGCCAAGATAAACGAAGATGATGGAAAAAGAAGAAGAAGATGTGCAAGACAGGAAGGGCTTTGTTGACTCTCGCCATTAGCAGGGAATCGAGAAGGAGAGGTTTTTCACCTCTATGAATGGGTGGGTCGTCTTTTCCCATTCCCAGAAGATCGTAACTCGCACAATGACACTGGGATTAAATATCACTTTCCATGGAAAATATGATGCGCATCGTCGTTAAAAGGGTTTTCGGGTTAAATTTGGAAAATGATTTTCATGGAACTATAGGCGTATTTTAAGCCTTGAAATTGGATTCTAATTTAAGTCACGTG
>LR141189.1:0-13363 GCA_900659605.1 Tisbe holothuriae | reverse complement strand
ATGATGGGAGCCCTAATCCCAGCTAAAACGGTGGGCGCTGCAATCGGCAAGCTGAGTACTGGGATTTCAAAAGCTAGACAAAAGTTGGAGCAATGGTGTTGCCATCTATTGGATTAAATAACAAGCTTTCTGTGTTATCGCCGTTCTACTATTGGAGAGACAAAGAAAACAAACTTTGGCTAATGAGAAGCAAAGAGGGATATTTGTACTTCATATGGAAGTCGTCATCAAGGGTGAAAGTTGCATAAATTAAGCTCGTTCACAATTTGGCTGCCACCGTTTCTTCTTTCGATCGGATGTGATGGCTGCAAAACAAAGGGATTTCTTAGTCGCCTTTTTGGGCGTTTCCCTTACACGAGCGGGGAAAACGGATGAATATATATCCTACTATGCTGAGTTAAGTGGCTGCCAATGAATTAGAGTGAGGGGAGGAAGCTAAAGAAATTATACCATACAATTTACTGTCTGTAATTTAAAGCATTTGTATGATAAATAATATTCTTCTCCAATGTATAGGTGTTTAGTTTGCCGTAAATCTTCCCTTCTTCCATTATAACTTCCTTGGAAGTATCTTCCAATCCTCAGCTTCCTTCCTCAGCTTCCTTCCATCCATCCTCCTTCGATCATGATGACTCGACACCTTGGCGATTGTTTGGGCGTGGGGCGTTTTAATCATTATAACCACTCTTTTTATACATTAAAGCCATCGTATATGGTTAAGGATGTGTCAATAGCAAATGCAAAAACCACGATTAACGGCGATCAATCTTTTGCCAAAAGGTTTTTGCTGAGTTTGCGAATATTAAGAGAAAGGTCATTGTAGGATGCATTTTTTGAAGTGGGTGGCCCCGTTTTTG
Organism: Tisbe holothuriae; assembly: GCA_900659605.1. Taxonomy (NCBI): domain Eukaryota; kingdom Metazoa; phylum Arthropoda; class Copepoda; order Harpacticoida; family Tisbidae; genus Tisbe; species Tisbe holothuriae. The sequence goes on along the minus strand of LR141189.1, from coordinate 12,506 downwards.
CGATTTATTGTTATAAATAACATTATTCGTGTGCCACACCTGTCGATCGAGTTAATTACTCTTCTCGTTGCAAAAATAGTGATGAATGGTATCAAGGTCGAGTATCATTCAAAGTGGAGCTAACAAGATGTTTATATTTTATATGAAAGTTAGCCAGAATATAACCAATAGCATTTTCTCCTTTTCCGTCCCTCTAACTTAAAAAAGATATGGCTAATGACTCCCCGCTCTAGATATTTTATTAGCGTTTTCTCTTCGTGACGTCGCTACCTCGCCAACTTGACCAATTTCCCCTTTTTGTGCTCATATTTTTCTATTGTATCCGCGGTTTATAATTAGGATTCTTCTTTCTTTCTTTCTTCACGAGAGTAGCTCGGTTATGGCCCTTTCGATCATGCGATCTAGGAATAAGGAAGAAGGAGAAGAAAAAGAAGCCGTTTTACCGTGTCGTAAACAAAAGATTTTTTACAAAGTCGGTTTTAAAAATGGGAGCTGATGAAAGGCAGAGATCAGAAGAGAGGAGAGAAACGCCAGAGATTCTACCCTGCTTGTAAAATGTGTATTCTCCAAGCTCAGAAAAATACCTAAAACGTGGTCGCTGCTTCATCTTTGGGCAAGCTCTTTTAAAAGTCGGTAAAAGGTCAATGATTGTGTTTGCGTCCACAGTTAGAGTCCTTCCTGACGTGTGTTATCCCCGTTTCCAATCAGCCATCCTTCACTTTTAATTAGCATAGAGCTATTGGGGGAAGAACATCTGACATCAACGGACTTTTAAACTCATCAGTTCTTGACCGCGAGAGGAGAGCGAACTCAACTTTCTCTCTGGAGTATTGATCGAATTGATATCCCAGCAGCAGCAGCTCTAAATTGGACAAAAAGGAGCGAAAGGATTTTCACTTTTAATTAATGAAGTGGGCCCCCAATAAAAACCACGACGCTATAAAAACGAATCGATTGTTTGCTCAGGAATTTATATTGCAAGGTGTGCGCGCGGCCAGACTGCTCCAACTTTTTGCCAGGATTCATTAATTTAGCAGGAAGCTCTTGTTGGTGGCCTTCTATCTGAACGTTTTAATTCCTTCTTGGCGATATGCCTTTGAGCAATTAGTTCCAACCCGTTGGTCTGCCAATGCCTTTAGAATCTGGCTTCGTGTGTGCGCAGGTAATTATTATTTAAAGCAGAGCAAGCAGATTATTTATATACTCGCAAGTAACGACATGACTTGTGAACTGCTCAGAAATGAGAGTCAATAACTCATGAATTGATTGATTTTCTCTCTCTTGCCAGCAGACCTCTACTGTGCGTCTGTATATTGTTATTAGGCCCACTTTTTGCCACTTTGCGGACCTGTTGAAAACGAGAAGACCTCATTTTCCTTCTTTTCCCCACAGCTTCCATGGCAATAATAATAATATAGACAAGATTGCAAAAACAGCGCAAAAACGAATGCCGAAAGAGAAGAGCTTTTGGAGACAGAGAACAGACCCGTATCAGCAAAAACTAGAAGCTCTCTTTCACTAATAGAAAAAGTAAAGCCTTCCGGCATTTAAAAATCTCCTTCTTTTCTCCCCCAATCAAGGCATCTTCAACACCGACTATTCTATGGATGGGGCTCATTATTCCCCTTTTGGTGTGCAGGTCGACTTCCATATAGCAGTAAGCAAAAGGGGGACGTTCTGAACTCAGATGCGCTTCTTTTACTTAATACAAAACAAGAGGTTAGTTGTTTTGTAATAATATAATACATTTATGTGTCTTACCATTGGAGTAAACTTGTATATCGCAGATTTTTATACTTGCAAAAATATATCTGCTACTCTCTTTCTTTCTTCTTTGTCGTTCACTCATTAGCTCCTTTGCTCTGCATACAATGCTTTGGGGTGGGGAAGGAGAAGAGGGGAATGTGAGCACCGCCCTCGAGCTAACAAGAGAACAGAGAGCAGAGAGGATCATCGTTAGTTAGTTATTGCTGTAAAGAGCCTCTCTCTGAAGAAGAAAAGTAGCTTCTGTTTTGGCATAATAGTAAGAATAATAACTCTAGCTACGGGCGCCTCTTTTCTGGTCAGAAGAAAGAAAGAGGTGAAAATGAAGTGGGCTCTTTTAAGACCATTTTTCCGGTTTACTCTCTTTTTTCGCCCACTGAATGCATTCCAATGCAAAAAGAAAGGAGCCTGATTGACCAGCAAAGCCTGGAGACTGAAGAGAGAGAGAGAGGATTTCACATCCGGATATGAAAAAAGCTCTAAATTGCCTCAAATATCTCATCTTGAGCGTAAAATAAGGCCCTTCGGTGGTGGTCTCCTCTCTCTCTCTCTCTCTGTCTCTGCGCATGACCAATTCAGTCGTTATTTCCTTATTTTATCCTAAAACATTTTCCCAAATTTGTCTTATAACTGGTCACAAATGCCCTTATCTGAGCTGAGGAGAAGGAGGAGTGAATGAAGAAAAGGGAAAATTAGCTTTTTTCCACCAATTTCTTATTCGTTCTCCATTTGCACAAGAAATGCCCAAACTTTCCCTTTTTAACCATTTATCCTCGACTTTAGTAGTGTGGGAGTCCCTTTCTTATGCTAAAATTATCTCAGGCATTGTGTTCGTTTTTGTTTGCTTGAAAGGGAATAAAAGGTGTCTAAAGAGCAGTCAATATTGACTCGATAGATAAATAAATTGTGCGTTGGCGTCTGAAACCACTTTAGCTATCGTAGAAATCTCCACGAAATCACCCCCGAACAAAACGAAGAAGTAAAAGTCGAGCATCTTAAGCTGGTCGTAATCTAAAGTGACTCGGTGACTTATTCTCCTTCAAAAGCCGTCCTGGCCACACACACGGCATGACACAGCTCAGGATGACTTCACAATCACACTTCGTTTTGCCCTTTTACTGCTGGCTAGCTGAGCTGTCTCTCCCTGCTGCAAAGAGACATTCCAGCTTAATGACGAGAAGAAGACTCGAGTTGGTTGTTGGCTCAGCAGCTCCACCTCTTATTCAGAGTCCAGGGTGTTTCTCACCATAAGTGGGGGAGCTAATGGTGTGCAGGTACTCAAATATTAAACTCTTAATGCAACGATATGCACAACTTATTGACCTCTTGACTTGTATTAATGTTAAAATTTGCAGTCCCGCATCCCCTTATCCCCCTGATTACTGTTGTTCCTTCTTCCATGACTATATCTGGGAGCCCCACACGTCACCTTCCTTTCTTCCTTCTTCTTCTTCCACTGCCGTTGATGCCACCAAAACATTCCCAAAAGAGAGCTTCAGCAGAACGTGCAGCAGCAAAGCGCCTTTTATGATTCTGCTTCTTTTCAGTTCCACTTTTACGACTCTCCCCTCGATTTGCTCAGGAGAAGAAGAAGAAGTTACTGCCAGGAATGAATAGTATTTTGAGTGGCTTATCCGTAAAAGTAAGGGGAGGTCGACATTTTTTAGCTTTAGTTTAGGCCAAAGAATGATGCTTTAAAGAACAATATGGGACTCTTTCTCTCCGCTCAAAGAGAGACGACTTTTTAAGGTAGAAAAAAAGGGACAGAGACTAAAATGATTTTGGAGCTCTTTTTCCCAGGGAAAAATCATTTTCTGCTTTAAAAGTTGGACTTCTTTTGTGAGCGAGGTGTCAGAATCAGAGAGTGCGAGTAACGATCTTTCTCAAATGAGACCCAAAACGAGGGAGAGAGCTGAGAAAAGTTATAAATGAGCACAGTACTGCTTTTGGAAGAAGTGTGAAAAAAAGCTTTCTTATTTGGGTCAGCACGGTTTCCCCGTAAAATCATTTATCAGCCTGCAATCGTTTACGAAACCGAACCTTTCTTTGGTTTCGGCATACATTTTACAGAAACATTAAAAATATTATTATTCTTAGACACCATCATCATCTTTTAATAGCTTTCTCCGAAAATCATTCATCTTGCCACGCTCACTTAACCTGCAAAAAAGTTTCATTAACCTTTCAGGAATATCTTTGCCGCCAATGAACTCTGTACGCAATTTTCTCAGCTCGTCGATCAAGCCATACGCATTTTAGGGCGTCAATATATATTGCGAGATAATCAACTTGGATGGGCTCGTAATAACAAATTATCGAGTCTTGACCGCGAGACGTGTGTGACCTCTCGGGAAATTTAATTAGAGTGATTACTCTGTTTACGAAATCCCGTTATGTTTACCATGATGTAATCTCAATGCATTTATGGGCTTTATAACAAGACCATTTCGCAATAACATCATCTTAATCTGTGTTTAGATCCGACCCTGCATATATAAACTTGACACGTAATTTTCGCCTCTCCTTCTCCTTTTTATGTATGGTATGTAGCATGGGTGAAAACAGAATGAGAAGCAGGCAGGAATGGAAAATCATCACCTTATAAAGCATGCTGAGAACAAGAAGAAGACGCATTAAAAGGATGATGAAGAATGGTTTCGGAATCTTCTTCAAAAGCTGTTTATAATAATCACATGTCCTGGACCATGCACGATTTTGATGAAGCAAAAGAGAAATCGCTTCTCCGGTCATCCTACGTTTTATAACAGTGTAATAATCGCATTATTTAAGGCTTGTTCACGATGCTGCATCGATAACCAGCTGTTGTCTCTTCTTTGTCTAGCGTCGTCGTCTTTATAATTGCAAGGTATGTTCTGATGCTCGAGCATGACATCGCCCAATGATTAGAAGGAGACAGGACAGCGAGGCTATAATTGGACTTACTTTGAGACACAGTAAGCAAATGTTAAGCACTGAGAATACCCTTGTTACGTGGCTTGTAATACTTTGTCAGCTTGTTTGCGCTTTTGTATGTGTGTGCAAAAGCTATTCCAGCATGTCGAGGAGTCCTGACTGAGACATGACACTCGGCTGACACCCTCATGACAGCGGCAGCAGCATTTAAGTGACGCGCTCTTTTGCGTATACACATTATCAGAGAGACAGATCATGCAAAAACTGGAGTGAAAAGAGTGCACGCAACAAACTTTGTTTGCATAGAATAATCAAACTTCTTACCTTGAACTTGCACAAGATAATGTCAAAATTTGGCACAGATTAAAAAATTAGCTGACGGCATTTTGAGGCCTAGACTGGTTCTCTTAACAAAGCCATTGCATGTGCCCTATATAATGTGATATAAAAGGTCTTTGGCGTATGCAAAGTGGTTTAATCTGAAGCCTTGAGGGCTGAAGCTGCGCTCGTGGCGCTCGAGCTGGGTAATGATGACTCGGCGGAAATAATTCAGAAATCATCATCATCATCTGAGAAGAAGAAGACCACACGACTTTAATTCTTAGATTAGCACACAAAACTTTCATAAACGTGATGCGAGTTTCGCAATCGGGAAGACCTCCACTAAGTTATGCATAACATTATTGCCCTTTTTGTTCCAAAGTCGATAATCGGACGTTATTAATTATACATAATTGAAGTTTTTATGTATTCTTTCTTCTTCTTCCTGTGTAAAAGACGTCCCACTGTGTAATGAAGAAAAAGTTGGAGCAATGAGCTGAATCTATTAGCAAAATGCTTTTTAAAACACTCTCCAAAGGAGGCTGCAGACAGACAACTTGTCGAGTGAAAGAGCTCAGCTCATAACTCACACTCTGCTCCACTAACTAATGATGAAAGGCAATGAGCAAGACAACGAATATGTTGAGCATAATGAATTATGCGGTCGGTTTAAAAGCAGCTCTCGTGTGTAAGATATGCCGATGCGATCATCATCTGTTTTGTTTTTCAGCACCGGGAATATAAATAAGGGCAACAGCCGCATATTGATTATATTCCAGTTTTGGAAATTCCAACACTTTGGAGGAGAAATCTCGTAACGAACTTCTTTCTTGCGTGCACTTTCAAGACGATTTTTCATCCATTATACACATTTTTGAACCTGTTTTCGTTTCATATCGACCGTTCTGATCGGCAGGAGGAAGAAAATTGGTCACAGAGACACCTCTGACAGCAGAAAAGAGTTCTTTCTCCTCTGTAGAGGGCACAAAAAGAAGAAGAAGAAAGGAGTGCTTCAAATCTACACAACAATCAGACCCATAACGAAGCTTCAATAGGCTTCGATTCTGAATCGTCGTTTTTGCTCTCCAATTCCATTCTCTTTGAGCATCATGTTCAAAAAGATGTGTTGTATAAAATCTCTAGGATGTCAAATGTAAAGAAACGGTTCAACCGATTTTGCTGCTTCATCCAAATATTTATCTAGTCGTGTGGGTGGGTGGCATGGAGACAACAAATATCTGAGCGTTTAAGAGCATTAATGCTTTATAGATTTATGGGGGGACAATATAGGTGCTATGACAACAACAATAACAACAGCTTAGAACCGTTTGTGCGCTCCAGGCTTGGATATGGAATAATATATTACCGAATATGGCACACGGAGGAGAGTTCATGATTCCCTAGGCGTGAAAATGTAAGAGGTTTTTTTTCAAGCAGAGATTGGGATCGGCGCACTCAACATTTTGGGACGAGATTCGTCACGGATTAAGAAAGATATTCTGCTGCCATTGAGATTTGGATCTGTATGGGAAAAATCGAAGCATTTTGATCCTCTTATATTGACAGCAACAGCAGTATTCTATAGGCGGAGTCAAATTGATATAATTCTACATTCTTGAATGCCAACAGTTTTAACGAGCAATGTAGTCTGCAGAGAAGAATGAATTGATTTTACAGTCTCTTTTTGGAGGCCAAGGCTATCATCATCTCTGAGAGAGAAAGAGAATCATGCCAGCCAAATATGATAAGAAGAAGAGGAAAAACAAATGATAAACGTGCTCATGTTCGTTTTGTTTGTTTGTTTTCGATGCAAAACGATTCTTCTCCTAACGACATTTTCCAATGACCATGAACGCAAAACAATGCAGGGTTGGAATAATTACGAGTATGTATTTAAATGTCTCTCTCTCTGTGGGAAAAGTGGCCAACACTGATTAGCATTTTCAAAATCGCCGATGAATTTCCAAGATCAGTGGTGCAAAGGCATTTTTCGGGTTGAACTGTGGGAACGGAAAAATCCAATGATGATCAATGTTTGCCTTTGGAGAGAAGCGCGTTGTTGGGTGTGTAAAGAAATTATAAACAAAAGACGACGACGGTGAGCTCGATTATTAAAGTAGACAATGTACAGGGCGGTCGCAATGTTTGCTCTAAACCCCTTTTCATTATTTACCTCCCTATAGCTGCACCCACACCCTGTCTTGCAAGAAGAGTCAACGACGACGTCGGTCCTTTTACCAAATTATGCTCTGTGGCGCGAAAAGATGGTCCACACCAAACCACAGGCAGCACAAAAGAGTTTATTTTTCTGCCATGTTGTTGTTGTGGTTAAGGAAGGGTTGTTTATACCCCTTAAAGATTCGCCACGATTGAATACCTTAAGATCGGGAGATGAAAAGGCTTGGCTTTTTAATATGCTTTCGATGGCCATTGAACCGATCAGAGGGGAAATTAAGGCAGGAAGGCGGCCATTAAAAATGAATGGAGAAGAGCGTCGATACTCTTTCTTTTGTTGGAGCTCCATAGAACAAAAGAGTTTTCGCTTCTTTTTCTTGAGAATAGGGCAAATATAGTTGCAATTATCCTCCCTGGTGAAGAGTCATGATCCCGTTTTTTGCGGGCTACTTTTTCACTCAAACCCGAAGACGAAGAAAACTGCTCTTACAGTGGCCGACTAAAGGAGAAGAAGAAGATAAAGAAAACGATTTTGGTTCTCACGCTTGAGGCTGCCAAAAAGGAGACTCAGGCCATCAAGAAATAAGAGCACGCTGCAGTGGCAATATGGGCAAACAAGGTCTTCTTTTCTGCAGTTTACATGCATCTAAAGCGACCTCCACTTGCTTTTGTGTCACTCTACAATGTGCATTGGAGACCCGTCAAAACAGAAGTCATTTAATCATAATGTTTGAAAAGGAATTTCTTCCCATCTGTACGTAAAGAGAGGCTACTTTTCTTCAAAAGGAGGCCACCATACAATGTTGACTCAAAAGTGCATTCAACGTCGTTTAAATAATAATCTTGCCAACTCATCCTGTTGCAGCAACAATGAGCATCAACAACAACAATGACTCAGGTGGGCAACAACATAACAAATGCTTCCCCATCAGGGTTAATATTGAAGCCAAAGTTGCTCCTTTTGACTAAATAAGTGTTCATTTCCTGAAGAAGTAGCAACCCTGTTTACTAATACAGACATTCTTTGAGGGTTGGCTTGACATCCCTGTAATTTAGGCCAGACTTAATTAGTGCCACTGTTTGGGGTTTGGAAGAAGAAAAGGGGTTGGGGTTGTGACAACAATAATTTGGTCGTGGTTTCAGGGTGGTTTTCACTCATCTTTGAGCTTTTAAGATGGGAGGTGGAGATTGGGTTTGAACATGCCAAAACACTCTAAAATGACACAGTGTTTATATTCTACACAGGAATCCAATATTCCCCTCCTCCCCATTGTTTTCCAATGAGTGACTTTAAAAGCCCTTAAAACTCAACAATGAATCTTTTGGCCAAGGTCAAGATCGATCTTTAAGGAATAAATGTCCCATTTGTCACATGAGAAGTGTCTTGTCTACATTATGTATTTCCCCTTCTCAATTTTCCAGATCTTTCTTCTTGAAAAATACCTAAAGAAGATTCTTCCTTGTGAAGGTCGTCAAGTGTGTGATCTCCAGCTGTGTGGAAGTTATGATTTTTGGGGGTCTCTGTTTTGAAGAAGAATTCATCATTTACAACAATATTGTCCTTGCCCGTCATGGCCATTGTTTTAAAGGTTCAATTTTGATCCTGCACGATATGGACTGTTTCGACTCCAATTCCTCTTCACCCACACTATGGAGGAAAAAGTGATCAGAAAACAGCAGGAATTTCCTTCAAGATTGCCCAAAAATGCGTGATTTAATCCCGGTAAGACAATTTATATGCAAGTCTAACATTCTCAAGATCACTGTTTTGGTAGGGTCTTGTTTAAAAGCCCGTTCCTTTTTATACAAGTTTTATCCACTGTAGACGACGAAAACTGTCCAGGAATGTCACAAAACGAGCCGAGTGATTTAAGGCCAGTCAGGAATGAAATAAAAAAGGATTTTCCTAACTCGCTCCTAGAAGAAAGAGTCTTTATGAGCTCCGTCTTAAAAGGAGTTTCTCTAGAAACCTTTTTGGCATTTTTGGGCAGAAATTTGTCACCGGTCGGTCGTTTTAAGGGCGTATTCAACATTTTCATTCTTCTGGCAGCCTGCCTATTGTGTTTAATACCAGCATAAAGTGTGCGGATTTAAATGCTTTAAAACCCTTCGTCTCATTTTCCCACTAGAGAAAAAGGTCAGATGAATTTACATGCCCATTTACCTACTTAACATTTTTCCTCTGCCCTGTAATTCACGTATTTATACGCCACGCAGAGCATGTGAAACAAAGCCAAAGGCGCTTTACGGGGCACTTTAGGTACACGACGGCTAAATGACATCATTTTCATGTCAAAATATCCCTCTCTTGTAGTTGTAGCAAGAATAAAGCTGCTGACATTGTATTTTCCCACACAAAACTCTTGCTTGGTAAATAAAGTTCTTGGACCTCCCACATGTAACGTCGTCGTCGTACGCATTGGCTTGGGGTTTATTGTAAAAGTCCTAATTGCACCAAACGGCTTTTTCTGGCAAAGGAAAAATCTATCTCTTTATTTTGGAGTCTCCTCAAACTCTGAAGCCTTGAAAATATATAAAGACCTCATCGGGAAGAGATGCCTTAATTTCATGGCGAGCTGAGATACGCAGCGAGTTTAATCGCTGTTTAGACCACGTTTTAAAGCTTAAACATCCCGGCTTGGTTCTCGTAATCGTCCCCAACCGAAATTGACTGGACTAAGGAATTAACCCCTTTGACCTTTTTCCTCCTCGTTCTTCACGGCCATCTAAGGAACCCCATCGCTCAAAATACGATGAAAATTACAAGTGCACAGAAGATCACGCAAAGCTGGAGCAGATTCTATTAGCCGACTAATGTTGTAGCTTTACGACCATGCGAAATATTGAAATAACGCCGCTGCTACTGCTTTTGTTGTGTGCAATGGCTCGTATAAATATACGGTGGCTGCGTGAACATAAAAAAGGCCTACTTTGATGTTGTATTATGCAGTGAGAGGCGTATCTATTGCATGATAACAAGCCGAATCTTGATAAGGGAAATTACAAAGCGCGCGCTTGCTACAATTTCTACATTCGCTCACATTCATGAATCAGTGAACACTGTTTTATCTCTCTGAAATTAGCAAATAAACATGAGTTTTTGAACATGTGAAGACAACAGGAAAGACTATTATTTAGTCAAATGGAGGTCAAATATAGGACAACAACATATTGAATCGCATTCTCTCTCGGATTTCCCCGGAAGTATTTGAATGACGGCAGTGTCCCAACCTGACCAGTGACAGAACAATGCACGACAGCATTCCCCCGATCTGTGTTTGAGTTGAAGAATGTCGCCGTCCTCAGCTCAGTGTTCAATGTCCCGCCACGGGGCGTTTCCGTTCGTGCTGGCCGGACTGGCGGTGCTGCACTTGTGGGGAGATCTGGCGGCGCACTTGTTGCCAATCCGATATGCATATGCAAAAGGTAAGGTCTTTAAATGTACGTATTACGTGGTCTTAGCTTCCAGTTCTAGTAGATGACGATGACGATGACGACGATGACGATGATGATGATCATGACCATGATGGCAGCGGCCTGACCGGCGGCAAGATGGCGCTCATCATCCTGCTGGGGATTGTTCTCACCCTTCTCGTGTGCGTTGTCGGATTCTTCGGATACTTTATGTGGAGGAAACGGAGACAACGTAAGGTGAACTATATGCATATTCTGCACACACTTGACGATGAATTGTTTATAGAAAAAGCCCGAGACCAACCGGTCGTCCAATACCGAGCCTCTGCAGAAGACGAGGTCTGGATACCCAGAGGTCGCCCCGTTGAAGAGCAAGTGCCCGAGGCAAACATGGCCGATGACGTTCCAGTACCACGCTCCCCCAACGGGATCACCGTTGTGGCCACTACCCTGCTCGAGCAGCAGGCCTCAGGTCCCTACCCAGGCGCGACACTCAGTCACCAGTGGGTGCCGCCGATATCCAAGATGGAGCCGCCGCCAGCCTACACGGAGCAGTCAAGGGATACACTCGACAATCGGTACAGAGAGGCTACCGAAAAGAGATGAGAGGTTGCGTGATTCAGGATGTGTATTGTTCCGTTGAGTGGCTAATCCGCAAAATTATTTTATTTAAGTGGTAACAAGAAGCTCAGCTAAATACTGTACACATCATATGAGTAATTAATTATATACCTTGAAATATTAAATATGAGTGAATGATAATGTATGGGTTTAATAATGGTGGTATTTGGGGGAGGGCGCCTTTGACTGGACGGGCACGTATCCGTTGTGGTGGTCAGCTGTGTAGGTGGTCGTATACCTGTACCCATCAGGGGCGTCCCACCAGAAGTTGCCGGACTTGCTGCCGTAAGTGTTGCCTTGCTCCTGAAATTAATCAATGTTAGTATAATACAATATGATGCCATTGGCACAAACCTCATGTTGGTGGTGAACCAGGGGCAGGTTGTAGCTATGACCAGTTTTGGCGTGAGGGCGGAAAATGGGTCCGTGCCCAGTGACAGCTGATGCTGAGTAACCTTGGTGACCATTTCCATGTGATGAACTATGGTGACCCCCATAGCCATGGTAGGCCACTGGTGCAGAGCTGTGATAGGCAGCTGAGACGGCAGGTGTCTTGTAATGAGATTTGTGAGCTAATGCTGTTGAAGGAAGCGCCTGGACACCCCATTTGTAGCCGAGTGGTTCAGCAACGTGCTGTACGGCTAAGGGAGCCTTGTTCTTATGTCCAATACCGTGATCTACACTGGAGCCTGCCAGCTGTCCGTACCCGCCGTAGGGTCCGGCTTGGTACACGGTGGTCAGGTAGTTGCCTGAGGAGGATACATAGCCGAACTCTCCACGGACGCCACCGTTAGGACCTGAAATGTTCCACAGATTACAGACTAACATTCGCAAGGAAAGAATTTACTTTTCTACGTTTGGATATGAAAAGAAATATAAGATACAATTTTATTAAGTAAATGTGTACTTATTTTATAGTTATTCCTATAGTCCTTTTGAACACATAGTACAGAGATTACTGCAGTGCTGAGTTTCATTCTCTTCTTCCCAAGACAGCCAGGAAAGCTGAGCCAAGGAGGACAGAATAGAACTAAAAATCAGCTGCAAAGAGGACAGTTCTCGGTACTATGTCTTCAAATGTACTATAGATTAAACCAAGGACAATTTCATGTCTAATTGAAGCTACATTAAGAACAGTAATACACATATTTTACTTGCTAATTTCACTACAGTCCTAAAATCCTTCTATTCATCAACTATTAAATTCTCCTCTTACTTTTTCAGAAGTACACCTGGTGGAAGCAACACATGACGAACCTCCAGATGGTCCAATTCGTCGGCATCATGGTGCACGGCTT
>LR141188.1:0-11615 GCA_900659605.1 Tisbe holothuriae | reverse complement strand
CCCTGGGTGTGCGCACTGCGCCCCAGACAACACGACTTCCCGGCGACGCCGCGTGGGAGCGCGCACTTCCGTTGGGTAAAGAGAGAGAGAGAGAGAGAGAGAGAGAGAGAGAGAGAGCTTTTTACCAGCAGTGGAACGAGCTGATTTCTCTTTCTCCCTTTTGCTTTAGTCATTCGTGTGCTGTCGTAAGTGCAAGAGCAAAAGCACGCGTACTAATAATAATATCAACAACGGCGTAATGCATTTCGTTGCTTTCGTTTGTCCAGTGAGTGATTGTTTTAGATTTTGATAAGAGTATTTTTTTTCTTCCATCCAGTGAAACAATTCTACATTCAGAAAAAGAGCTGCAAAAAGTGCAAATGGTTATGTTGTTGGTGTGCAGAATATATTGTTGATAGGTGTTGTATGTGTGCTATTTTTGGACCGAAATTAGGTAAGGAAATGTGGACGTAATGCAAGTATTAAGTTAGAAAGCTGACGGTTTCTTATGCGAAAATATTTACAGGGCTTTTAATGCATGTCTCACATGCGCGCGTAAACAAACTTTTTCCACCGCTAGAGGTTTTTTCAAGGCCTTGTATTTGAATGGACGAAGGGCCTTTTTATACTCAGCCGATAAGAGTGTACTCTGAATGTAGGTAAAAGGAGTGTTTTCTAAACGGCTAGTTTGCAGTAGGTTACATAAGGCAAGGGCCTCTGAAAAGATGGGTCCTTGCATAATATAAGGATGTATTTCTGCATTTCATAAAAGGATATACGAGTAATAATAGCATTAATCTTTATGGTTAACAGTGATCTTATAATGCTTATCAATACGCTATGTAATAGAAAGTAACCATCAATGCTACTTTTTCCACTTCTCTTTAACTTGTGCTCCGAAGATCCTTTTTTCCTTTTATTTTCATGCTTGTCACGCTCAATTCTCTCGAAAACATCTCAAATGTGACCACAAAGTTTTATGTCATCATGTCTGTGCGCATGTGTGCCAAAAATCTTTCAAAAACTGCAATAACAGCTGTCGAAAAAAGGGATATTTTTGACCTCATTGCGACGTTTTCCTCAACCATAAAAGGCCTTTTTCTTCCAACCAACTTTTACAAAAGTCTGCAGTCTGAAATAATTGTCCTTGGAACAATTATCGACCACATTTTGGAGCAACTTTCTTTTACATTCACAGTGGAATGATATCGGAATTAAAGTGTTTAAATGGTTTCTATAATAAAGCAGCTGCAGCATTTCTACATGTAAGTAAATTCCTAACATTAACATTGATGAAATTATCCCACTGTGACATGGAAAGAGTTTTGGTTTTAATGCAGACGGAAGAGCGATTTTAATGGAAAGTTTTCTTTATATAACAACATTACTTACCAAATACATAATCGCGTGTATGAAGTGCACAATCCAAAGCCTATTTTTCCCACCTTGGAAGCGGAAAGATGGTCTTATTTTTGTGAGTATAGGAGAGAGCAAAAAATCTAATCTCCTGTTTTTCCCATTGCTCAAAAAGGGTCTTCGCCAAATAGAGAGGTATCAAAGGCCTCCCTTTTAAAAAGATAAGTAAAACTGGCGGAAATTGAAATGTTCCCTTTACAGTAAACATTTAAAACGATGTGACCTAAATATAATCATTTTCTCACAAGGATCCGCGGGGGTTCACTACTCTCATAATTAGGTGCCACTTCTACACCATCTGGTGACAAGCATCCATGTGGTCTAGCTTTAAAAAGGAGAGAGAGAGCAAGACCACACAACAACCTTATTAGCGGCTAGTAAAAAGGCCACATGGTGCAACAAGACTGGCTGTTGCACAAACTGACAGTTTTAACGGTTTTTCTTCCCCTCACTCATTTGTAGGGCAGCGACTAATTTGTAGAAGGAGAAAAAGGGGGAGAAAGACACATACACATGAAGAAGAAGAAAAAAAGTTGGGTTGAAGAGAGAAAAAGCTTTTTCCATCCTTGAATGAGAAATAAGCAGTGAACACAAGATAAAGTAAGGAAAGTTTTTGCGGTAAAAGTTTTCCATGCCAGCAGTCTCTTACATATATATTTTCTGCTATGTATGTAGTAGTTATCCTCATTTCTATCTTTACAGCCTTCCTTCATTGTTGCCGATGCTAGAGGACGCCCGACGCGCTTTTTATCATCTTCTTCACCCGTCTGACGCGCTCAATTGACTTTAATCAGGAATTGAGGGCAAAGAGCACAAAGAACGGCGGCAACGAGAGGGCCAAATGATGCTGAACCCGCAACAGACGGCCGCGGCCGCAGCTGGGTATCTCAGTGCGGGGCTCATGGCGGCGGGCTTCCCCCCGACAGGCGGTGGTGGTGGTGGCCAGGCAAGGACGTTGTTACCGCATCCGAGTACTACAACAGTTGCTATGGAGGTAAGGAGACATGTAACAGTCCAAATTCCATGGTGTTTATATGCTGCTCAGTCTAACATGCAAACATGAGCTTTCCTCTTTCTACCTCTTTTCCATCGAGGTTTGGACAATTCATGCTGGCTTGCTGCTCTAGAGCTCCTCCGATGCCTGAACCACTAATTACCCTGGCTCATTAAAGACGAGTCGACGACTATAGTAGTAGCTGCTGCAGGATGGTTGTAGCAGTCTTAGGCGCACAACACACAGTGGGCCCTGAAAGAGCTGGAGGCTGAAGCACAGTGGGCTCCTGAAAGGTGGAAAAAAGAGCTGGAGGCCGGAGAAGATTGCTGCTCAACAACTTTGAAACGGCGTACACTGGTCAGGGTTGCCAAATGGCACATTTAGTTCAATTATACTGCCACAAATGCATTTTGTATCTGTATTGAATTCATCATCCCTGAAGTGTAGCAGTAGTCTACTTTTAGCTGCGTTTCCTTCCTCTTTGGGGGAAGGTAATGGCATGCATAAGACTGAGAGCCTCCTTCTTTCTTCTCTTCCTCTCTCCCCTTCTTCTTCTTCTCTTGAGCTCAGTGGGATTTGGAGAGAAGCCTTCTAGTGGAGCTTGAGAGAAAGAAGAAGAAGAAATTCTGATCTGCCGTCGGGAAAAGGAAAATAAATGGGAGAAGAGGAGGCAAAAAGAGAGGAGGAGGATTCAGAGCAAAAGCATATTCTACTCTTGTTTGTATCGGAATACAAGTTGAAAAGGGAACGAAAACACACCCGTTGAAAGGAGGATGCGAAAACTATTCTTTTTGTTTTCTTCTCTATTCACCTCCATAGAGACTCGATATTATTATACACCTTTCTCATACACACAGCTGCAAAAATAGACTTTTCTGCTTCCATTCTTTTACAGATACAATGAAGAAAGAAGAAGAAAAGAGTTTTCTTATACTTTAGCTTCACTTTTGCACGTTTTCTGCACACAGAGAGAGACTGAGAAAAAAGCCGCAATCTCAAAGTTAACTCGCGCGCTTTATACGCAAAAAGTCGTCGTCGTCTCGTTTCTGGTGGGTGCACAGAGTCTAATTTTCCTTAAGGAGAATTAAACAAGCTGAATGGGCGGAAGCGGGCTTAAGATTGGAATCAAATTAAGTTTCTTCGTCTTCTTCTCTTCACTCACACTATACTAAGCTCTGTACGAGTGTGTCTCATCCGCGGGCTCTTGTAGTAGTGGTAGATTATAGGGACGTGTGGGCTCAGGAGTTCCGGGACTGGGTGCAGAGAATCCGGAACTAGGTCCGGTTCCGGGAGAGGTGTGCTTACATTAAATGCATAGCTTTGCATACTCGGAAGAATATAAAATCAAGTTAGATTATACGTATCCGGGAACTAGCAAGTGGTCTCTAGCCGTCGTTTTAAAAGGAGTCATCCAATTTTGGGTCCGGGGCAATATCATTTCGCAGACGAGAGAAAAAGTGTCATTTCTATAGGGAGGAGGAGGAAGAACTGAGACAGTGAGTGTGTCGGAGGAAAAGACACTAAAGACTCTTTCTGGGAGAGAGAAAAGGAATTGAACGACAGGGTTGCCAGTTTGGCCAATTTCTGAGAGAGACTGGCTCTATAATGCAGTCAGTTTGGCATCCTTTTCTTAAACAGAATGGCAACCCTGGAAGCAGCTCCAAAGCTTGTCGGAAGAAGTGCTTGAACAACTCTGAAGGAAGCTGTAAAAAATTACGATCTTCTTTTCTCTCCTTCTTTGGTTGAGGCTCTCTTCTCTTTAGACTGTGTGTGTGAGTGAGGCTCTTTTCCCCAAAGAAGAAAAAAAGAAGTGAAAGCTAGTTGGAAAGTATGCTGTAAAATTCAAGCTTTCTTTACTTTTTCCTTCTTCTGGAAAATCTGTGGAAGTTGGACGAAGGAAAACTGGAAGAATGTCTTTTTGGTCGAGCGGAGAAAAGAGAAGAAGAATTTGTGTTCTTGTCTTTAAAGCAGGGTTGCCAGTTGATTAAACCATTTGTAGCATCTCCTGTCCTTGTCCATTTTTCTTGGTATTAAACGTTAAGGCTCTTTGCCAAAATCCTTTTTTTATATTTAGAAACTCATAATGGCATCCCTAACTCCACTCGTACTCTTTCAAATAATGTATTCCAGAACCCCAAGGAAAAAACGCGAAATTAATAAAACGTTTCCTTAAAAGCCACTCACATATTAAGATCAAGAAACGGAAGCAGAATCTCTCCCATTTTTCTATAATATGACCCCTCAAGTGGCATTTTTATTATTAGCATCATCTTCATGTAATGACACAAAAACTCAAGTGTATACATATCATATTAGCAGATTCATTCTCGTTCCCTCAGCAGTCGCAAATAGCAAGCAAGACTCTTAAAAAGATAATTACTTTTCTTCCCTCCTCCTTGACATGAAAGATAAGAAGTAAATGTTAATACAAGACGTCGTCGTTGTCGTTATGGCATTAAAGTAGTTTCTGGAGAGCAGCTCAAGAGGGGTCTCAAAAAAGATTCCCTTTCGTCATCTAATTGATCCAAATGAAATAATGGAAGGAGAGGGAAAGTCTTCTAAAGGAATATGCATTCGCTATGCAAGCATACGACATATAAGCACAAAGCCAAGAAAAACAATTGTGCATTGCAAATGTTGATTCTTGGCTTGTATCATCCGGGGGCTGGAACTGAATTGCTTTGGCAGATCAAAATAGAGATGCTACTACATGGTGGTGGCCATCTCATTTATTCATATTGTTTCCCCTCCCTATAGTTCAACATGAGATGTATGAATGTATACATGCATTACTAGAAAATATCAAATATAGTATAGTTTTATATAAGAAAAGGAATAGAAAATAGGTTGTAATGTTGGCAAATATGATAGATTTTTGTTAAGTAAGAAATATGTATTCATATTAATAGAAAAATAGTCTTGTAACTAAGTCACTGTGTATCAGGAATGCTTAGTTGCTTTGCTTACTCTAGCGCATTCAACGAGGAAAATGTGCTTGACAAGAAGCAGTCGCATCTCTTATTCCTCCTCTCAACATATGGAAGTAGGATCTGCTATGAGAACCAAGATATGAAGACATGAGGCAAAGCATTGGGAAGAATTACAAGATATGATTGAGGGTCTTTTGGCTGCATTTCAGTTACTTTAATACTTCGAATGACAATTTTCATTATTTTTCTGGGCTTAGGTTGTAGTGTACTTTGAAAGTCGATATGCATTAAATGTGGCATTCACACATTCAATATTCCCCCCATCAAGTACATGCATCCTCATTTAGCTTCTTCTTTCTCCTCCATTTGTTTGCATTAGGGGACAACTGACAGAGAGAAAGGAAGTTAATTCAATAAATCTCCGCTGCTGACTGCATGTCATTATGCAATGCAATTGATGTCGTCCCAGTACTGCTGCTGCAGTTGTTCTTGATTACAGTATGGAGCAATACAGGGTTGACAGATTGGTTAAAAAGAGCCAACAGAACAATTGAATTGTGAAACGGAGTCAAACAATATATTGGTTTCCAAATGGTTTTTGTGCTCCAAAGAGTTATGTCCCAGTCTTTTTAAGGCCTAAATATTACAATCTGGCATCCCTGCAGCAATGCTCATGGAATACAATATATTATTATTGTTATTGTTATGCATCAGGCTTTGTTGCTGAGGCCGTGTGTGAAAGCTCCCTGCAGGGAATCCTTGATTAGCCTTTTTGTATTATTACACCTAGCTAGAGTCAATGCGATTATACTGAAAGAAGAAGAAGGAAGAATTATGGAATGTACGAGCATGAGCTTATAAAAGGTTGTTACAATGTAAAAAGCTATCTTTAAATATTATCATTTCTATATTATTGTAACCTGCCTTTATATCACTACTAGAATTACTTCATTGGCAATGTGTAATTGTAACTCTGATATACTAAATTGTAATCTCCCCAGTGCTTAGACTGGCCAGAGAAGTAAATCCTACTGTTGTTGCCGTGTTTCGTCGGATTAGTTGAGAAGAAAAGAAACAACAAGTTAAGCCTGACTCTTGGTCTAAATATTGGACACACAGAGAGGGAGAAAGAAAGCCTTAAATCGGTACCAAGACGGGATTTAGGGTAAGAACAAGGAGAGGGCAGTATTGTGTGTCTATTTTGGTATCTCTCGAGCAAGATCATATTACATTTGAACGGACTAAATTACAAATTAATTACATCGGGGAGGTAACTTAGAGAAATTCAAATGGCTGAAATGTCTGCCTGAAGTCAGTAGTAAACATTAATTACTTTTAAAGACATATTAGTCCTGCTCTAGATCTTGTTTTTATTATATAGATGGGATGAGAAGCATTTTATATTCCTCATGTAGTTTTGGATCGTGATTCGAGATTTTCTTTCTTCTTCTTCTCCCTTGGGAGCATTATTGCGAAGAAAAGCAAACGAAAATAATGTTTACGTCGCAGATTTATCATGCTTATGCTGTTATCTGTGAGCGCAATAAAACCTTAAAGGGCCTCCTCAGCTCTGGAATAATGATATAAAAAGTAATTTAATTTTCAAAATGTACTTGCCAAAAAATTAAAGCGCACATTTTCAACTTGCAAGTAACGCTACTAACGAAACTGCAGCTTTACGGCAAATAGCTTACGAGGTAAAAATATCACTGAATAATATAGTAGACATATGGGCGTAATAAGATTGTGTAATAAATGATTAAAAAGCTCTCAAACTTTCGAACAAGTTATCGCTTTCAAACGTTCCCCAGTTTTCCCGCTTCCTTGTTGCGCAATTTCTCCGTTGTTGCATTCAATGAACCTCTCTCTCCATCAAAGACTTCTCTTTTCGCCGTCGTCGATATTCGGTTCCTCATTTCGGTTGTTCACCTTTTCAACGTGCTCTCGCGCAAGGCCAAAAAGAAGATTTACTCAGCTCGACGAGTAACAAAAAACGCAATTTCTCCGCTGACCTGAGTCCAATTTGACAGCCGCCGCAGCGTGGCTCAACCTCAGCTGAGCCGACTCAGCTGAGTTCGGCATTTGTTTTCGTTTCAAAACTCAGTCCGTGATTTCTTTCTTTTTCCCTCTTTCTGCTGGACAGAAAAGGCCATCCATCATCCTTCATCAAAAAACCTTATTTTAAAGGCTTTTAACCCCATTTAACCCCACTGTGCATCACTCACCACACCACCATGACAATCGTGTCCACCATTCACACCGAAAACCCGATCTCACCCAAGGGAGACGGTGCGTCACCGTTCTCAGTCCGGCAACTGCCGCCGGTCGGCACGCCGCCAGCCAAGGACACCGTGACCACCCATGACAGGGGTGTGACCGTGCCATACCCCATGACGACGAGCAGCCTCTACGGTGAACCACCGTTTGAGAGCAGCAGGTTCCGGTTCGATTCCCACGGCAGTACGAACACCGCAGGTCGGTCGCCGTCGTCCACAGAGTCAGAGATATCGTCGCCGCGCAGTGCGGCGTCGCAGCCGCGGCCGCTGCTGAGTGCCGCGGACATGCGTCACTTCTACCAGAACGGTGGTTGGGAACCGTTGCCGCAGAGGCCGTTCATGCCGCAGATACCGCACGCGGCCGCACATTCTTCCTCCCCTTCGCTGCCCAGCCTGTGGCTGGCCACCGCACATGCGCAAACGGAGCAGCAGTCGTATGACGATGACTGGACCAACGGAGGATTCTACAATCAGCAAACGGTACTTCACCGTCTTCAATACGCTTATTTATAACCTAATTGCATTAATTACCCACGATCTAATCGATATTCTCCCGTTTTTCTTCTAGGTAAGTGATTCTTCATCTACTGGAACGTCCAAAACGTCTTTCCCATGAAGACGAATGGCAAGGGTTTAATTTTCGTCCGAGCAACTTTTTATAGATGGACTTTTCCAAGGAAATGAGTTTTTTCCTCCAGTTTTGCTGACCCTCTTCTTTTCGGTCTCTCTATAATATAATAATTCATTGCATTTTCGGGGGCCCTTTCTTTTGGTCATTGCAGTGGCCTGGAAAGTAAATCAATTTACGGCACATGAATTTCGTTATTAATATCGAATGGGGGGACATTTCTAATGTATAGATAAGGGATGCCACTAATGAAGTGCTAACGGTTAATATGTCAACCCTGAAGTCCCACCTGCCTCAAAGCTTTGGCTTTTTTGTTTTGCCAACGTCCCTTTTTATCCCATTTTGTTTTCCTTCCATTCCGTCATATCTCTTGGAAACGGGGGCTCCTTCTTCAACTCGAAGGTGTCGCTTTTGGGTTTAAAAAGCCTTTTTCTTCTTCAAGCCTTTGGGACTTGCAAACAAAGGGCGGAGGAAGAATTCCATTGCGCCGCTGGCAAGGCCATTTAAACCCCTTTTTGTGCATCAGTCATCAAAACAGCTTCCCTTTTCACATCCCAGCTATGGAATTTCCCCCGTTTAACAATTTATAATTAAAATACCTTCATTAAGGACAACACAGCCTTTTATCCTTTGAGTCCTTAAACATAATAGCTGCTACACGCATCTTGGAATGGAAGACACTAAGTTACATCGTAATAGCTATGCACGTTTAAACAAATAGCTGCCATTTGTTATGCCAGAAGGAGCAACGCGGCATACAACATTGTGGAATGCAAAAATAGCAGCAGGAGAGGGGAGAGAAAGCCTTTTTATTTTAAAGTCCCTGTAACCACCAGTATGTAAGCCACAGTAGTCATGGGCAGGAGTGTGCGCAATATATCAGGCTCTGGTGCAATTTTAAGCAGGGGAAGAAGCGGCTTTATAGGAGTCATCAGGGGGGTATAAATGAAAATGAACCGCCAGCCAAATGACCCAACTCGGTTCTAATTTCATACCATTTTTTGTGCCAAGGCAAAAAGTTCGTTTGAGGGGAAATCTTTGCTTGATTGAGCTGTGAGAAAAGTGATTGCAATTTTCCAATCTGCTTCTCACGGCAAAAATCCGACCATTTTCCCCCATCTTTTCCGGCTAAAGAGCAAAAAGTGGACTCTTCTTCTCTCGCTACTACTACTTTCCTTGTCATCTAAAACTAGCAATCGACACCCAAACAGCCTCATTTTCTGGCAGGGTTGCCATTTTATGCTCGACCCAAGCAGCAGCTTTTAATATTAAAGTCTATTAGAGTACAATATGTGGCATCCCTTCCCACCGTTCTCCCCTTTAAAACACCCGTTGGCAATCCAACATCGGTTTCTTGGCAGGGCGAGTTTTTTCCCTCTCTCACCGGTACTAGAACCAGCGCACAGTGGGCTCTTTGTATGAAATAAGTCGAGTTTTACATGCATACAAAAGACTGTCCTTCTGATGCATCATCCCACTGTGCCCCGAAATATAATTCATCTCTGTTGAGAGATCATTTGGGTTCTTCTTTTTTGGACACACGGCCAAGCCTCGATGTCTTGGATGATATAACTCATTGTACGGGGTATTAAATGTTTTCTACCGTGTGTTAAGACACACTTAAGAGCTTTATATACAACAAACACAAGGGTAAACCTATTTTGAAATTGTTAAAAAAGTGTTCTTTATAATACTCGAAACTAACCCTCACATGGGATAAATTACATCTGTTTTAATAGTCCATTTTCTCCGGAAATAAAACTTTAACGGAACGTTCTTTATTCGAAAGCACCTGTGTCCCATTTTACGCCATATCACGTCTTCTTCAATTTTTTGTATATCCCACAAAGAAACTTGTCCACCTCGAAAATGTTCTTGACAAAGGAGTGGTGTCGAGAGATGCCAAACCGAGAAAAATGAAAGAAAATGGCATTTTTTGCCTCTTACTTTACACAACGCTGTTTGTATTGTAGCCACAACCAGAGTGAGCTTGTATTACAATGTAATAATAGCACTCGAGCAGACCACACAAAAAGCAAAGGTTCCAAAATAATAACTGTAACAAAGATGAACCAGCCCCCTGAGATGTTAAAAACCTGAACTCGACGCGCACAAAAGTGTTTTCTCTTCATTTGTGGAGGTTTTGTGTGCGTCGTTTTCAAAAGCACTCTCCTGAGAGAGAAAGGAACGAGAGAGAGAGGGTAATACGAATGTTATTTCATGGTCAAACACCAAGACCGCGCTGATGTTAAATAAACGGGAACCCGAATTTTACATCTTCTCTTACTGTCCTGCCTTCATTCCTACTCTTAAACTCCTCTCCCCCTCGAGTACCACACGAAGCACTATTCAGCTAGAAAACGTAGAGAACGTGAGCGTGGTGTCTTTTATTCCGTTTTAAAGAAGGAAGGAGAGTGCTATTCATGCACTTGATGCAAAACATTACATTACATTTCTTATTACATTTTCTCTGTACAAGATGCAATTACTTTATGTTTAATAGAGATGCTATTATTCTTCATAATCAGTGCTCTCCTCTGACAAAACTACAATCTGACTACTTTCTTCCTTACAATTCTACCTTATATTCTTTTAGAAAGCAGTGTTTTCCCTCCTCGCCTTTTTATCTCATTCAATATTTTTATAGCGCCCGTTTCTTCTGCAACGTAGGAAATGATAAGTGTAGTTTTACCATCTCTAGGAAGGAGGAGTGCAATTTTACCATCTTTTATGGCACACGTTTCTTTCGCAGCAGCAGCAGCAACAAGGCGCAGAGATAAGAATTTCTTTTATTATTATGGTAAAGGACGTGTAGCGAGGACTGTTATTCTTGTACCAATCACCTTTTGCCGGAAATGGGAAGAGAAGAACGCAGGAAAGTGTGTGTTTAATTTGTGTTTTCTTTTGATCGAGTGTAGTAGTTCCTCTTTTTTTGCAAGTACGAGGGGGGAAAATCCAATTTTCCTTGTCAAATCACATTTCTGGGAGAAAAATGGGATCTGCAAGCACAATTCTGGGCGAGGAGAAGAAAATTGCATTTGGAGTCCAGTTTCTTTCATTTTGTTGATATCTGTTGTCAACTGAAGGATTAGACCATCGCAATCGTATTATATCGCAGTAAAGACTTTATTTTTTTATTTTTGTCGAGTTAAATCTATGATGTAGTACGTTAAGAAACAGGGCCCATGGGAGTCCTTAACTCCCTAACACTTTTACAAAAGTCATGTTAATGAGCTTTATACCCTGGGTTATACCCGTATATTTCCTTACTAAGGCCAAGATTATCCTGCTTTTTGATCCTCATTTGATCCGACGAACCCTTTCGCAATCCCCGATTTTAGACGACTGTTGCTGTCAGTCGGTCTGCCATTGTTTGTTCTCGTCCAAAACGC
>LR141187.1:0-13379 GCA_900659605.1 Tisbe holothuriae | reverse complement strand
ATATTTGGGACCGTATTTCGTCCAGAGGTGACGAAAGGTCGCATACTTTGATAATCAAATTGAGCCTCCAAGTATTAACTGGAGATTGATGTCCGTTAGGCAAACGCTTCAAGGAGGAGGAAAGAGATGCGGTTACACCTGCAGGTACATTACACACATGAGAAATGACCCGTTTAGAAGGGAAGAGTATGCATGTGCAGATGTTCAATAGGCTGAGGAGGAGCTTCTTGTGTGTCAAATAGGGAAAGCACAATGCCCTAATTGTACTTAAGACTTGTGATTTCATTTCAAGAACCATAAAAATGGAGTGTCCCTATTATGTTATTTACTTTGGTAGAATAGTTAATAAAGTTGTTTTGCACTCAGTTTCGTTCAAGAATATACATGTGTTCTTGAACTTCACGTGTCAAAAGAAGAAGAAAGTTTCTACTAAAAAGTCATTAGCTTCCCTTCTCTGTTTTATTTTGCACTAATGGTGTAACTTCTGTAGCAAACATACGAGTATATGCAGCGAATGAAAGAGAGCTCCAACTGTTGTCTCCGCACATAATAATAATGTTAATCATACTAATCGCAGTTGCGTCAAGGCCGCGTTTAAGGTGCTCTCGTCACACAGCTTATTTCTATTTATAATCGCGTTGCAGGGTCGTAAAACGAGGAAAGAGTCCTCCATGCAAAAATGAAGCTAAAAGCAACTTTCGTTTTTTATTAGCCAAAGTTTAGCTTGCGGTGTGCGACGACACTCAGATCGACGACGAATAGTAGAGCTTTCTTTGTGTTGTAAAAAGGACACTTTTCAGTTTTGCAACTTTGACTAGAGAGCAGTTTTCTGCACCTGTATCACGAAAAGTCTGAAATTGAACAGACTCGAGAAGAAAAAAGCTTTTGGGACAATTCAATCTCTGTAGTCGGAATAGTTTCCATCTTTAGTTTTTGACTCTGACAAAATGTCTGATTCAGAAGCGATCTCATTTCGTCCCTTTCTGTATCACTTAAATAAAATTGTAGGATCTCGTCTCTTTTTGATTTTGTGCAAGCTAGGCAGGATTCGGAGGAGCAGAGCAAAGCTTCACAAAAAGGGAAACTATAAAGAGCTCAAGTAAGGGGGAAAAGAACAGCCTTCAATCTTGAACAGGGCTGCCATTTGATATAACGATTATTCTCATCGCCAACCCTCATTCAAGCCGTTCCATTTTCTGCTCCAATCGCCTTAATTCTCTTGTGTCACTTCCCCCTTCCTTTTACTTCGTATGTGTCCCATTTTATCCCTGTATAAAGGCTCTTGTTGGTCTTCTTCCCTGGCCTGAAGCTCAATGAAATAACCGATAGAGCCTTCCCGTTAGCTTGTAATCCCTAGAGACAAAACAGAGTCGCGAAATCCGCATTATAATGCAGCAACAAGAGAAGCAGAGATGGATGGAGAGAGAAGCCAAGCGCGTAAACAATAAACGCATGCAGAAATGAATTGATCTGCATAGAGGCAGCAAAAATGGCCCATGATGATACCATTCATTTGCATTGATGGTCTTGTTACAACATACTCGTACAGTTTGGACCTATATGAAAGCAACTAAAAGGTTATATTCAATCTCATTTTCCATTTGAGAAATATCCCGGGAAATTTGTTCTGTCAGTTGGGAAATGTGATAGCACCGATTCTGGAAAATTGGGCAGAGACGGAAAATAGGGAAAGAGCAACTTCGCCATACTTTTGTCTTTCGCAAAGTGAACGTCTTGCTCTAGCAATGTAGACATATTTTCTTTGCTGAAAGCTATGTAATGGAAAATGAACGAGTTAAACGTTTAAGTGTTGTTTATAAACTGATCAGCCTTCAAAACATGCCCAGCTGGTAAACTCCGATAATAACAGCAGCAGCAGCTGAGGTCTTGCAACGTCTCATAACCACTTTTGAACATGAACCTGCTTTGCTTGCTTTTTTGCTCATCTAATCACGTAATTGTCAGCTTGCACGGGATCAGCTTCAAGCCTGCCATAGTACGAGCAACTCTCTCCCCCGACTGTAGCTTACCACACAGTCTCTGGTCATCATCATATCATCGTTCTGCGGCTGCTCTCATGTTTGTGGTCCTATCCTCGTGTCGATCGCATACCGTCGTTGCCCCGGAAAACGAAAGGAGAGCTTAGTTGCTTGTTGAAGGGAAAGAAGAAGAAGAAGAGACGAGTAGTGCTCAATCTTCCGGTACAAAAGTTGTCTGTCAACAATGTCAGGAATGGCTGCAGGGGGAAAATGGGGGAGAGCTGAGGGATTAATTTTGCACGCAAAAAACGGGACAAGTCGTGGATACAAAATTAGTGTATCGTGCTAGGGGATAGATGTAGAAGTACAGTATTTTATATCAGTTCCTTCGAGGTTGAGCGAAAGTTCAATTATTGTTGCGCTGTTAATGGATTTCTGGGAAGTGGAGGATCCGATTGGATGTTTAAGTCCTATTGCTGATATTGCAGCAGATATGTTTCTCTGATTGCAGTCTTGAAGCCCAGTCTGTCAAAGTTTCCGGTCTCACTGCAAGTATGTTTCCTGCCAGTCTATTTAGTAGAACTCATTACTCACTTCTCATTACATTAATCCCCCGGAAATAATAGAGTTATCCCCATCATTTAATTGTCTTTTATGAATACTCATAGCAGATACTTGAACGATTGAGTCCTTTTATTTTTAATTACTTTGAAGGGACATTTTAAGATCGTCGTGTAATGTGCGGATAACGTAAAAAATTTAAAAGTAGGTAAATAAAAGATCACAACATAATTGACAATGAAAAAGAAGGTTCCTGCAAATAATAATTTTCGCCTTATAATAAATGTCCTCTTACATGCAAGAATATGTGTATTATTGGTCTATGGCATTGAACAATGCTGCTCTGCGTGTTATTATTCCTAAAAGTGATTTAGCTGGGGGTACGGAAAGTACATGATCGGCCGTTGCCAGAATCCTGTCTAACTGCGTCTTAAACCAAACTGAGAATACAACATTCTATGAGCTCTCCAAACCGTCATTCAGACCGGGCAGATGCATCATAGGATGTAAAAGGGCGCGAACTAAAAATAGAACGCAAAAGTCATATGATGATACAACAGCAACATGGTTACAGTTGGCAAAAATGCTCCTTCTTCGTCTTCATGCTTTACCCGGCAAAAAGGAAACTACGTCTCCCTTCCATGTCTATTTTCAACACTTGCCGACTTTCTCGCATTGCATCGAAAATATAGTTGCCGGGGGTTGAGAGAGGGCTAGCCCTAGCTCAATTATACACGGGATATGTCCAACAAATATTGTCATGCATATAAAATCATACAACATTCAATCTCCAAAGACACAGTTATTAGGATATTACCATTTTATAAATACTATTTAAGTGAATGATAATTACAGACTTTGCATCTTTGACTTTGTCTCTTGCATTAAAGCATAAAAGAATGCAGTCAGCATGGATATTTCGTTTCATCAGATTCTTTGAAGTTCCTTCAATTCATCCCGTTTTCTGGCCTTATCCAGAAAAGTCCAGAATATTTTATTAGTCTAAGTTTCACGTTTCCATAACACTTCCATCGTGACTTTCCAGTGTCCCAATAATCTGTTTTGTAGCTACGCAGAGAGTATTATCTGGCAAGGCAGCTCAAAATTGTGCGCAGTTAGAGATCGCGGGAGCGGTGGAAGCTAGCAATCGGGGAAGGGAGCTGAATCGGATTATCAGTATGGACTCGTTTTAAAATAAAAAGTTTATATTTAATTAAATTTATCATTTTTATCGTTATCTCTGTTAAATATGGAACATTTTTTGTTACTTTCATACGTTGATTCGCATTAGTTTAGACAGTTGTCATCGTAATTGCGTTCTATCCCCGGCTGAGTTCTCTACGTCCGGCTGAGGCCGCCGGTATAATTTCTTGAAACGCAGAAAAAGTGAGTGCATATCATGTACCGGCATACGGAGGACACCGGCAGAGGCTGGAGAGCTTAAGCCGCCCAGACGATTGAGCCAGGCAACGTCGTCGTCGGTCTAGGTCTAGCTACACTTAACCACACGACCGTGAAAAGCTGGCTTCTTATTCTCCGTCGTCGATTCATTCCCCACTTTCAATCTGACATTCACCAAGACCGGAGCGGTTGATTATTATTAATCAAGAGAGAAAACCATCTCGCCTATGCAATTTTCCAAGGAGAAGACGGAAGCGAGAACAAAGAGGCCTTTTTGGAAGAGAAAGCTGCAAAAACACCCACGCACATGCAGAAGAAGCCGTCTGCTTTTTGCAGAAAGAGCGGGAATTAAACGTCGCAGTTTCGTACATGTGACTCGACTCCAAGGGCAGTTGCCAACCGATAATTCGTACTATCAGAAGATACACTTGACAATATCCCTCAAGAGAGATGTTGGGTAAGGCCAAGACCCACCACCACCCAGGTGGCCGACACCAACTCAAGATCAAAATGTCCGACGCCAAGAACTCCAACTCGCGAATGCGCAACGACTCGGGTTGCTTTGATGACGACTGCGCGTCCTCAACGAGCAGCGGCGGCAACGCGCCCGACTTCCTCTCCGCCCATTGGGATGAGGTCGTGGGCCAGTGGGCGGGCAAGAACCACTCCATCATCGCCCAGGAGGCCGTGCGCATGAAGAAGATGACGGACGAGCGGCGAGCTGAGCTCAACGAGACCAGAGACCCGGCTGAGCGCGCGCGGATTGCCCAACGCTGGCGTGACGAGGTCGCCGATGTGATGGCGTTCACGCAAGACCTGATCCAGTGCGTGGCCAACGACGTGACTGAGATGAGTCTATCGCCGGCCGCGAGCAGGGACGAGGAGGCGGAGGCGTGCATGACGTCACAGGACCTCGGTAAGATCATTGAGGAAGAGCTTTTTGACGGCGATGACGATGAAGACGCGGATAATGATGACGTCAAGATGTTCCTCGTCCGGACCAAGAGGAAGCGGAGGCCGCGCAGGAGACACGCGCATGCAAGCCGTCGTAACAGCCATAAGCGCCGGGACTCTGGTGAGATTGAGATGGACGACGGCGCCATCCTGTTATCCGAGCAGAGCTTCACCATCCAGGTGGACCGCGTGCAGCGAGAGCGCGCGCCCGACCCAATGGAGAGGGAAGTCAGGTCCGGATGCTGGCAGTGGAGGAAGGACTTGGACAGCACGGCGATCTGGGGTCACCATGACCAGGATGAGATCCACTCCTCCGTGGAAGACATCTATTCCGATTGGCTGAGTATGCAGCGTCGTCGCCCAAGCAGGAATTTCGTCCCCGAAGACATTAGCGAGGTGTTCTGGTCCATCTCATTGGAGGACCACGGGCTAGTCGGCGGCACTGGCCGTCGGTTCAGCGAGGTGCTGGAGAATCTTCCGTTCACGGACAGACCCGACATCCTGGAGGATCGTTGCGAGCTGCTAGAGGGTGACAAGCGGCGCACTAGGCGGTTCAAGAAGGTCCGACCTCAGAAGATGTACTGGAACATCTTCAGCGAGTGGCGGAAGATCTTTAGGGAGGAGGAGGCACCCTCGACTGACAAGAAGGCGAGGAGGAGGCCCAAGAAGAAGCCGAGAAAGTACAGGCAAAAGAGGCAGCGGAGGAGTTCCAAGAATGGTACTGAAGATTACTTTAACGAGTTCCGCCACCATTTCAATGAGGCTCCCTTGAAGCCAAGGAGGCGCTCCCTGGACACTCAGCAGAGTGAGCAGAAGGCCAAGAGGATCAAACTGACGGAGCAGCATGACGAATGGGAGCTGATCAAGGTGAAGAAGACCGGCGGTCAGAGCAAGGGCAATAAGACATCAGTGGCCGCCGCAATCACCAAGACCATCGAGCGGAAGATCCTGGCGGCGTTCGTCTCCCCCGACGAAAGCAGCGTCGAGGACGCCACCGAGGCCGCCATTGGAGCGCGCCCGCTGCAGGAGAGCTTCGACGCCTGGCCCAAGAGCGTGGCGCGGCGGATCCGCAAGTCTCGGCGCCGTTTTGACAAGCTCCGCGAGAAGATGCACAAGATGCGCGAGGCGCGGCGGAGGAGCGTCGACCTCAACATGGACGCCATGGCGGCGTTCGAGGAGTGGAGGTGGAACCTGGAGGAGGCCGAGGTCAGACTTGGCTCTGAGGATTATTTTGAAGAATGGAGGGTGCTGAATATGGTGGAGGAGGAGGAGGACAACCAATATGAGGGTAGTATTGTGGAGAGGAAGACCCGCGTATCCAAACCGACGGCCGTTGGCAAGATTGGTTATTCGCACAAGGCGGACAGTAATAATAAGAAGCGTGCCATGCAGAAGAGCGACCTGATGTCGGTGCGTCCAAAGGCTGCGAAGAAGCAATTGCGTCTGGCGGTCAAGTGCT
This sequence comes from Tisbe holothuriae, assembly GCA_900659605.1. Taxonomy (NCBI): domain Eukaryota; kingdom Metazoa; phylum Arthropoda; class Copepoda; order Harpacticoida; family Tisbidae; genus Tisbe; species Tisbe holothuriae. Next base: position 7,025 of record LR141187.1, on the reverse strand, counting down.
GCGCCAAGCAGCCAATGCAGAGAGGCCTCGTTCTGTCCGCAAGGGTAAACTGAGGAGAGGCGAATTTATTCTTCTATTAATGTTTAAAGCTATATCTATTCGTACGTAAAGTATCTTTAGCGGCACCTAATGTAACAAGATTTCCGCTTCGTAATGAATGTACCTTACTTCCAAGAGAATAATTTGCACAATAATAATCAAACTTTAAAGAGTTCTCTATAATATTCGGAACAAAAACCTCAGAAAATGAACTGTAATTCGACTGTGACCTAAAGATGAATTCCCCGTGAGACACAAGTTATTTGAACCTGAAAAAGCAACGAATTAAAACAATGCGATACACCAAATGATCAACTTAGTTTTGCTGTGAATAAGAAGATTCGTATATATTAATATAAATACAGTTATGATGTACGTACCATTTATGCATATTGTACACTTAGAGATTTCATATAGGAATATATGAAATCCTTAAAAGTACAACACATTATTTATCATGCAATTTGGAGGCATTGTGGAATGGAATAAAATTAACTAAGATAGTTACAAAAATATGAGTCTACCTAGTAACTTTATTGCTACCTACAGTAGAATATACCTGGCATTGTTAAATTGTTCCGTAATCTCTATCGCAATATCCAAACTCCCTTTTAAAAATGTACTATAATGGTCCAATCTAAACAAAGAGTACAAAGCGATGTGATTGAGACACTGACCAATAACCAATATCACCTGCTAATATACTCGCAGGAATCGCACATCATCCCAAATGGCGTCCAAAATCTCCTTTTCAATAATTATCGAGCTGCTTCCTTCCTTTCCTGGCGAGCTCGGTCTGATGATGGAGTGTAAACTTCCTTGCGTCATTGCTGCTGCCATACATTTTCCGCCTTCTCCATTTTTCCGCGATATACACACACACAAGATGATGGCGAAGTGATCACCAATTTGCCCGTGAAAATAATAAATGACCAGGGAAGTCAGTCGTCTGCTCTCCGTCGTATGGTGCAAGTCTTCTTTATATAACAAGATATCAAGTGCAATATGGTTCTACCGTGATTGCAGCCAGAGGGGAAAACTGAAAAACAAAATGTCCGCGTTATTGTTATCCGCCGCGGCCTTGACCATCAGCCTCACGGGGCAGATCCTGGAGGAGTGCTCCAGCCATGGCTACTGCGAACGGCCGTTTGCCACCGCCCAGTCTAGACGTGGCCTCGCCATCCCTTTCGACGCACAGGCCGCACATCTCATCCACCAGCACTCCAATCAAACCCTGCAAGACGCCATGGAAGACTACTTCGACTACGACCTCGATGATCTCCTCGACGACAACGACCTCAATCTCAACTCTGGTCTGTTCAACACGTCCTTCCTGGACTTCTACACGCAGCTGTGGGACGTGTACCGAGCGTCCAATCAGAGCCATGCCATGAGTCAGCTGCTCAACATGGACCCGGACCAGCTCATCCTGGACAGCCTCATGAACAACGGCGGCAACGGTATCGTCCGTGATCACGACGTCAACAACGGCAACGACTCGTCCGTGGTGTTCCTGCTCAAGGTGGAGGAAATGGCGGACGACCCCGATCTGCTCAGTCGCCTCGGGAGTGGTAATCTGACCGAGGCTGAGATGTCTCAGCGGTTGCTGCATATCCTGTCGACGCAACCCGAGGTCATGGACTCGGTGCTGTTTGAGCAGAGTCAAGAGACTGAGGACGAGGGCGACAAGGAAGTCTTGGAGGATCTCACATTCAGAAAGGAAGTTCCAAAGAAGAAGAAGACAAAGGCTAGAAGACGGATGGGCACAGAGCCCAACCTCAAGGAGAGGGTCAAGCAACAGATCATCATCACCAACAGGAAGAGCAGCAGCAGCAAGAAGAGGAAGACAAAGACGAGTGAAGATACTACTGCGACAGCAGAGCGGAGGAGATCCCCGGGTTACAAGCGGAAGCGTAAGCGCCCCCACCACCGCCGTCACAACCACTCCGGCATGATGTACCACCTCATGCCCGCCCTCCTCGGCGTGGGCAGTCTGCTCGGCTTCGGCTTCAGCTCGCTCTACTTTGACGGCGAGACCAACAACTTCTCGTTCAACCCGACCATCACGTACCGCGGCGACAACACCACGTTCACGACGTTCGACCAGGACACGTTCACCAACACGGTGTCGCAGTCGTCCACGCAGACGTCCACCAATAACGTCAACAATGCAAATACGAACACGTTTACGAATGCCGTCATTCCGATTATATTTAATGTGGATGGTGAGTTACTGTTGGTTTTAAGTTTACGGGTATGTTTAAACGGGTTTGTCTTGTTTCAGGTACACTAACAGTCGGTCCTATAACGGATAACCCACCGCCGGTGAAGCGGCGGAAAAGAGGGAGTGGCAGTGAGGAGGCGTGGCAGACAGAAAAGCAGAAGCTGTTAAGTGATCGACAAAGAAGGAAAGAGCATCTGAAAGCTGTTTGGAATACGTTTGAGAAGAAAATGCTGGCGAGGAAGTAAGACATAAATATTCCAAATAAACGATACATTGACTTTTTATTTGTTTCGGTTAAAGAAAGTCGAATTTAAAGTTTTTAACCCCATTTAACCACGTACTTTGAGTCGAAACCAGTAACAACATAAACTTGAAGTGTTTTTTCTTCATATTCTGCATTGGAGAAAGTGTCAAGTCCTAGTTGAAAAACTTTCTCATCTCTTCCACCTGCTCCTTGTTCTTGAACATGTAGCGGAGGGTGTCGTAGGCGGCATCCACGATCTTCTTCTCGTCCGTCTCGTCCATTTCGAGGGCTCGGCCGAGCTTCGGCTCGAACCGGATATACTCGATCCCAGCGAGCCCGCAGGCTCCCCGAGCAGCGGTGTCGTCCCTGGACGTAGAGCTGGAATAGGAGACGATTTTAAGACATAGCTATTAATTGTGCTAGGAGAGTGTTATTTTACCAGCCCGTGAGTAGATCTCTAAAGTTGAGCGCGTTCTTTGCCATGTTAAAGTAATCCTGCGGACACCATCCGCGGAATCGTCCCTTGGCCACCGGTGTCTATAGAAACAGAAAGAAGATTACTTTCTCTAGTCGGTTGGAGAACGGGCATTGAACATACCTTCTTAATGGGACCATGTCCGGTTCCCATAGAAAGGCAGAGCTTGATCTTGTACGGCTGCTCGCCCTTCTCCAGCCTGGCCGTGTTCACCTTGTGGACGTCAGCGAGGAGGACGCCGGTGCTGTTGTTATGGAGAAGTCCTCCATCTGCAAATGGGCCGAAGGGCAGGAACTTTGTCGGAGCTGCAGAAGAGCACCGGACGGCCTCCCAAGCCAGCGGCCTCTCCACATCCATCGTGAATGGATCCGACGCAGCTTCCGCCGCCTCTGCCTCATCATACCCAGCGTCGTCGTCTTCCTCGCCTTCGGAGTCATCATCGTCGTCCATGGCGTCAGCATCGTCTGACTTGGCAACATCATAGGACCGGAAGAAGTGGGGGAGGGGCGGCTTGGTGTCGATACGAGTCGATGTGATGAACAGGCTGCAAAGGGAAGATCATAAACACGCTGAAGCTACGATAAAGTACATTTTTCGATACCCAGGCGCGTCATCTCCTCCAAATCCTTTCAGAGCCTTGGTTCCAAAGGCGGACTTGAGCTCTTTTGAGAGCGCCTTGGTGGCAGTAGCGAGACTACTCCTATGGAAGATCTGAAGCAGAAATACAACAGTTTACAGGAGATAATTAGCTATAATTTGTTTCGTGTTTACCTTGGACCTTAGTCCCATATAGAGTGACTGGCACTGGAACAAGGACAGCCCGCTCGTCAGTCCAGTGGCGAGCACCGCGCCAGTACTGGTGCCGCCCACAAACTTGATCTTGCTCAGGAACCTTTTCCCAAGGGAACGCTCAATGAACCGCAACATGACGACTGTGAGAACGCCCTTGATCCCGCCCCCGTCAAGGCTCATGACAATGATCTCGTACGGAGCTGCGGCACTGAACTGCATGGGACCGGGGGCGGGAACGGAAACATCGCAGCCTACATTCTCAAGAAGGGTCATCATCTCCTCCAGTCTGGCGCGCTCTTCGTCGCCCGGGGGTAGAGTGGCAACGCGCGCTTTCAGCCGCTCGTACGACCGGACGCCGTCAGTCTGCGCGAAGACAAGCGCGATCTTAACCAACACGGAATCGCCTCGCGCAATAGCGAGGTCAAGAGCAGAGTCGCCGTTCTCATCTACCTGTTCATCGATGAATCCAAGAAAGCACATCGCTTTGAACAGGTCCACGGAGCCGTTCTTGATGAACATGTGGCCTGCTGTGAGGCCGTCGTCGTTATACTGCCCGTGAGCCACTCCCGCCGCTCCAAGAGACTGAATGGTGGACGGGGATGTACTCCAGTGGTATGGTCCACCAACAAGGACAAAGTGCTAAAAAGAGTTCAGTGATTTTCTTAAGTCCTCTAAAATCAACCTTATGGCCAAGTTTGCAACGTACCTTCGAACGCTTAAACTCCGCCCAGTGCTTGTGGATGGTCTCGCTTCTCTTGGCACCGCCCTGGTCGAATCCCGTATTGCCGAAGTCGATGCAACGGCCACGGATCATGGCGTGAACCAAGTCCTGCCTTCCGTTTCGGCACGCAATGTCCAGCGGGGAGTCTGGATGGAGGCTATTGGCATCGAATCGACCAGTTCTGCCAACAATCTGCGGAAATTGGACGAATCATACGTGCATAATAATGTGTGCCAAACATCTATGACAAATAGTGCTTGTACTGTAAATGATTGGTATATTTCATGACCTTACCGGGATCATGTCAGCCGAGGAAGACATCGCATAATGCTCCAGACCCTTGCCATGCAGGTCTGTTGCGTTCGGGTTGGCTCCTTGGCGGAGGAGCAGCCGTACGGCGCTGCACTGCCCGGCCTCGACGCCGTCCATGAGTGGGGTGATGCCGAAATTATCTGCCTGCGACCGGAAGCTGCAATAGGGATGAAAAAGAAGATAACTTTTAAATTTATATTAGCTCGCTTTTAAGACCATCGACAAGGGCAAAATTTGGTCAAGAAGAGCGGATTAACCACGTCGGGAAAAGAAAAAAACGTACATGAACGCGTCAAGAAAGCAACATACAAACAATTCAATGCTACATGACAACTTGTGTGTGATAGTCATGTTAGAACTTTTACGAAGTGGTTTCGATTCCAAAACAAGATTCGTTTTAAAGCAGAGATAGAAACCGACCTCATTTGTCTAGTTATGGTGAGAGAATTTTGTACAAAACCCAGAAATTTGGATTGTTGAGCAAGCGTATGAAGGCCTATTTTCCTCCTGTGATTTACCTTTTAATGTCTGGATCCCTCAGAGCCGCGAGACTACCAATAAAGGCAGCTAGGTGGCAGACGTTCTTGGAAGGGCTCTCTCTCAGCCTATCGGCGAGAGACTGAAGATCTTTTTGGTTGAATAGCGCTCGGTCCAGCTTGGTGAGCAGCTCGATCTTCCCGAAGAGTCCTATTGAGGCCATTGCGACGTCCTGACGTCCATAGCGCTGGAGTCTGTAATAAGTCACACATTATGGATACCATTAGGCACGATATTTCAATTATTGGGACGTGTCGACATTCCAAGTCTCATTCATGTATTGACCCAAAGGGCAAGACGAGTAGTACCCGGATAACCTTCTACACATCAATGCCTGTAGTATTACAAGGTGGAATGTACAATATTAACGGAAAGTCTCTTTACCGGAAAACCACGCCTGATCCTCGACCACTTCCTCTGGCACGTCCTCCACTAGACAGAATGACCTGGTACGGGGTGTTCTCGTTTTCTGTCGTGGTGACACTGAGGAGGCCGTGGCGATGCAGGACCTGTCCAACCTCGCCAGATCCGGCTTTCAGCTCAATTACGTTAGTGCCGTCCATCGCACTTTTACTACTTTATGTTCCTGCTCAAGTTGTCTTTGCGAGAGAGCGGGGGCCGGTGTCCAGTGATGGGTCAAGAGAAACCGAGAAACTGAGCTTACAAAGAGAATAGGCTGCTTTGTCGCCATCTGGTGAGTACCTAATGTGGCCCCAGACAATCATAGAGTAAAAGTTACGGTTTCTCCATCTGGCAGAATTTAGTTTTAAAGTTTCTGAACACATGACATAGAGAAAACCAATGTGCATGCATTTTTTTCTTTTTTACTTTATAACACAGTTATTGGTGACCTTAGCAAGCATTGTATTTATTGCCTCTAGATGTGCTCAATGCAGCTTTCAGATGTACTTACACAGCTCAAAAACCATGATCAAAGAATTATATTTAAACTTGTTTGCCTGTGGGACATTTTTACAAAGCTAAATTTTCAGGTCTTTTTACAATAATCATGCCTAAAGTATGCACTAATGACTTTGATTAATGGGGACGGCCAAGTTAAATGATCTTCTTAATAAAGAAGATTTTTATATGAAATTTCCCTACCTTTTGAGAACTTTTTTACTTTGTAAACATATTTCTAAACACAATGGTTTGGGAGATATTTGAGTTTAGTTTGAACATGAACAACTTATGTACGTTAAACACCCTGGTAAGTCTATTAATAAAATAATTAAAATTCAAAACTCACTCAATATTTTACTTAAAAACCTCAGCCATATAGGATTTTTAAGGAAAATCTTGACTTTCTAAAGATGTAGTGTATTTGATGTTCAAAATGGTGCCGGACTTCATGACTGGTTGATATCAATAATACCTAAAATCAAAACTCAATATTTTCCTTAAAAACCTCAGCCATATAGGACTTTTTAAGGAAAATCTTGACTTTCTAGAGATGGAGTGTATTTGATGTTCAAAATGGTGACGGGCTTCATGACTAGTTGATATGGATAATAGCCCAAAATAAAAACTCTATATTTTCCTTAATAACCTCAGCCATATAGGATGTTTAAGGAAAATCATGACTTTCTAGAGATGGAGTGTATTTGATGTTCAAAATGGTGTCGGGCTTCATGACTGGTTGATATGGATAATAGCCCAAAATCAAAAATCAATATTTTCC